>JAQQSV010000478.1:0-64959 GCA_028646515.1 Pseudochirops corinnae
TTTCCCTTGATTATCGAGTTTTAATCTGGATATCTCAAAATAAGTTTATTTGGGAGATGGTATGAACATTGGCTCGACTTGAAATGAGCAAACCTGCCTTCCAGCTGGGATATTCTAGCTATATGAATAATAGTGGAAAAATCATTTCCACCCTTTAGGTCTCAGTTTTCTTACCCATTTGGAAAACGGGCATAATGCTGCTTCTATTTCCTGTGTCGGAGGGTGGTTGTAGACTCTAAACCATACACTTACAATTTATATGTTTTATTTATTTATATACAACTTATACATTTTATATGAAACTTGTAGCTTACACTCTAATTGACTGTGCTATGTGTTGGGTACACCATGCTAAAATGGCTTATGCTCTAACTTAGTAACTTGGGCACTGACTACTGGATCAATCAGTCAAGAAATATTTACGAGAGCACTGCCTATGTGTCAGGCATTGTGTTAAGTGATTACATGCCATGCTAAATCTATGTTTTGGTTGGAAAACGCCTAGTTCTGTTGAGAACCCGAGTTATAAAAGAATACTGTATCATTTACCCAGAAAGAGCATTAGTAATGTCTGTAAGTAAATACAGTGACATTGCATGCTTGCAGTGTAAAAAGTGGCTGAGAAGCTTGTTTTGAAGATAGAGAAAAAAATAAGTGAGACCTGAAAACTTCACAAAACCTTGTTATTATTCTGCAAGACAAGAGACAAAAGTTGAATTGAGCTCGGTGTGATTCCAGGGAGTAGCAAGGAAAGGTCAAAGTGGTATTCAATACCTGCTAACTTTTAATACTTAATTGCTAACAGTGAACTGGCTGGACAACAGCGTGATCTGTATTTTCTACACACACTTTGTTTTTATTATGGAAATGTTTAGTTTACCTTTTAAAAGAGAATTTAATTAATTCCTTTTTTCATTTTCTAAAAGTAGCCCTGCTGAGTTGAGTATAGAACCCTATTTTCTCTACCTTTTTTGAGTCTAACCGCCATGTGAATGCAGTACAACTAATCCTTGGATGTCAATTACTGGATGTAAAAATAAAGCACGAACCTACCTCTTTATATCTTACCTAAAAAGCTCACCCTTGGACAGATCACACAGGTAAGAATAATTATGAAATTAATTAACTGTGACTTCACTGACATTTATAGTTTCAAAGCTCATTACATATCAAAGTAAGACCTTTTTTGATCACAGCTGTGAACAGATGAGGATGTTGGCTGAACCTGATTCTCCCTTATAGGAAGTATAGAGTCTAATTCCTTGCAATTTTATTATGTTTGAATTTTTATAACCAATTAGCTTCATCTCTGTTTACTGAGATTTTTCTCTAATAGGCATCAGCCAAGAAACCAAATCTATATTTGGATTAAGAACAATGTCCTTTTCTAGGGTATGTCCTAGTAGAGGTAGAATTCACTCCGACCGCCTATAGCTCCATCTACAGTGCCATACAATGATCACAGCTATTCAGAATGTTTATGATAATGTACAGAAATATTCCAAATCAATAATCCTCTTATCAATCTATGGAACATAAACGAATATATTCTTTCTTACTACAGCAGTAAAGTAGACTCTAACTATTTCCTGGGGCAAGGTTTCTGGTCCTTCAGAGTGTTCTATGTCACCCCATTTCTTTTCAGTGATTTTCCCAGGTAAATAGCAAGTATTTGGCCACAAAACCTGATGTCAGAGTACTTTCTGCCATAATATCTCCCCAGAAATACAAATAGTCCCCATCTCAGAAATTGGTTATATACACTTAGCTAGCTGCTCCCTCTACTCACACCCACACCACAAAAATTACATAACCATTGGCTATTTTCACATTTCTAATATGAACCCCAACATCAAAGCAATCTGAGCACACAGAACAAACACTTCTCCAGTCAAGAACGCAAAAAAATGAGATGTCAATATGCCCAGTGCACCTAAAACGTCTGTGCCAGTGAGACAAGATGGTATCTAACCACGAGGGGGCTACAGCAAGATAATTTAGACTTATCAAAATGATTTACTCTTCCTTGGATTCCTGGTCTCCCAACATTCGGGGGATATGATTTCCAGATCAAAACCAAATTTTTTTTTTAAAAGACCCCCAGATTCCTGATATTCAGAATTCCCTTAGTAAAATAATTATAGAAAAACTTTTATCTTGCTTTTCTATAAGAAGTTAACCCAACTACATAGTGAGGGAAGATGTTCTTTTAAATATCTTTTGTGGACTGTGTGCTAAGCAGGAGCAAAATAATGCTTTAACTAACCACAGTAAATGGAAATTGGACTGAAGCTCATGTGCTTAAGAAAACAGGACTAGACGGTTTTGAATGGCTAGTAAAATTGTAAACAACAGTTTTAAGGTTAAAATTACTTAGTAGAGGCAACAAAATGAGTAAAACCCTGCAAGTTTTCCTCCTTCCTCAGGACAATTATTGTTTTTCAATCATTTGGTCATGTCAGACTCTAGGTGACCTCATGGACTTTTTTGTCCATGGGGTTTTCTTGGCAAATATACTGAAGTGGTTTACCATTTCCCTCTGCAGTGTGTCCCCATTTGACAGAGGAAGAACTGAGGCAAACGGGAGTTAAGCAATTTGCCCATAAATGTCAGCTGTTTTTCCTCTCATCCTCAATGATTTCTGTGACCTGAGCTATCCTGGACTTCAGAAATTAGCCAATATTCAGCTTCTAGGGAGGTATCCTTAAAAGCAGCAACACCTTCCAAGCTGGTTTTTTATTTGTGTTTTCTTCCCCACTGCATTAATGAACAATACATAACTTGAAATATAACTTCAAAACAGCGGATCTATAAGATATTATCTGGCTAAGATCATTTAACTTAAAGAAGTAAAAAATAGTAGAAATACTACAAACAGCTCAAGGATTCAAATACCCAAAAGAAGAGAAATCAGATGAAGTCTGGCCCTCCCAAGAAGTTTCTGAATTTCTAAGTAATGCATCCCAGCTGGCACTTCAACCAGGAAGCCATGGCTGCCAAAGTAGTCGTGCTTCTTCCTTTTTGCACCTTCTGTCTGACTTTGAACCTCTTTAAGAAATGACTCATTTCTCCTCTGCCTGAAAAGACATCACAAAGGCCACAGGGGTACTAAGGGATGGAAAAAAGAACAAAATGCTCAGGTGTCTGTACCTGAACTGTACCAATCCTAGCACAGTATCCATGGGCAACTGAGATTCCACTGGGTTCCTCACCAGCAGCCAGAAAGGGAGGCCATAAGACTTTCAAAGCTTCTTTATCAATTCTGGCTGACCGCAGCATCAGTTCCAGTATCAGCAAAGTATCTGAAATTCTAGTTTCTTACACTTTTTTGACTGATGAGGTATTTGAAAAAGTCTTTTTTTTTTAATGGTTCAATGGATGCTAGTATAAACTGTGACCTCCCAAAATTACACTGAGAATCTCCACATGATATTCCTGAGTTGGTGGTACTGATTACTTTGGTATACCACCTCCTTCCCCCAGGCAGCTTCAAACTGGGAAGATCCAAATACATCACTGCATCACCCTTCCCACTACTCTTCCAATTATAATTAAAACTTCAGAGAAAAATCTTTTTTAAAGCTTTACCAGTACAGGATCTTGAGTTCTAGTATCTAGCTAGTATCTATAGTTCTAGTATCAATCAACTGACATAAATGGTAACAATTAACAAAGTATGACGGGGAATAACTAGGAAAATATGTGAAGGGTCCATTGTAGAGAAGTGACCATTGTGTCTTCAGTACTGCTACAAGGCAAATTCGAGAAATCTGGATCCTATCCTTGGTTTAGCTACCAGCTTCCTACTGTGACCCAGACCGAATCATTTTCCTTACAGTTCATTTCCTCCATCTATGAATTAAGCAAGCATACCTACCTACCTAGTCTTTCCAACAATATGCTTAAGGAATTAAACTGGAACTGCATTCCAGTATAAAGGAAGCTCTTTGAAGGCAGGGGCTATGTTTTGTCCTTGTGTCCCCAATTCCTAGTACATTGCTTTGCATAAAGAAGGAGTTCAATAAATGATTGGTGAATGAAGAGAATCCATATTTATGGATTTTACTGAGCTACTTGCAAGACAAGAAATATACGAGCAACAATATTTAACAATGCCTTTTACTATCTTATATTTTGAAATATGCATCCAAAAACATAACAAACTTCTTCGAGATGGAATGACCTGTAAGTAAATGATTGGACCTATAAGTCACTAATAGTTCGATGCTAATTTAAAAGGAGTTCTCTAAGGGGATCTGTTGTTGGCCCTGTGATGCTCAATAGTGTAATTATTAGGATTAAGGTACAGAAGGCTGGCAGGGGCATTTAGCACACTGAACAGCTGAGTGAAAACAAAAACAGCTAGAAACACCTGTTCTTAACCTAGAGTCTGTGAACTGTTGGGGTTTTTTATTTCGACTGTGTGTGCATATGTTTTATACATACCTACAAGTAAATACTTTTCTAACATTATGTATTTTATTTCATGCATTTAAAAACATTATTCTGAGAAGAGGTCCACAGGCCAATGGAGTCATGTCCATGACACACAAAAAAGTTAAGAAATCTTAAACTAGAATGACAGTCAGAATTTAATGCCTTGACTTGTGTGTGAATTGAATTTAAGTGAGGCAGAGTTGCTCAAGGTCTTCAGCCTCATTCTCTCTTCCAGAGCCATCAAAATCCATCGGCAAGACAAAAGTCAAGAATGCTGGCAATGGCCCAGCATGCAATGAGTGAGTTTGGTGTCTTCAATGTCTGACCAAGCTTTAAAAACTCCACAGTGCCTCTTTCACTTGCCTTCATAGCCACTGGAACAAATTGTTCTCATCCACTCATTCTGCCCTAGGATGTCTTCACATGTTTGCTTGTAGACATCCCCCAGAACCGCCAACAGATCTGAAGTCTGTTGGTTACCCTCAACCTGGTTTAGCCCGTCTGCTGAGACAGTTTTCCTGGGGTGTGGCTGCTGCACAAGCTACAGCTTCTATTATGCTACATATCTATCAAATTTCAAGCTTATATTTGCATTCCAAAATAAAAAACCAACTTCACAAGTACAAGATGGAAAAAGTGTGACTAGACAATAATTGTCTGAAAAGGACAGGGTTTTAGTGAATTCCAAACTTAGCAAGTGTGTAACATGACAACCCCCCCAAAATGCTAATGTGTTCTTAGTCTGAAATAAGAGGCATTGTATGCCTCTTGTATTGTATTACCAATACCATTGTATTACCATTGTATTACCAATGAGGTAATCATCGTTCTACTGGACTCTTCTTCCCTGGACACTCCACACCTAGAGTAACCAGTTCCGTTTTGAATCATTTGAATGTCCCATTTTCAAAAAAGACACTGATAACATGCAATGTGTTCTGAGGAGGATGAAGAAGGTGGTGAAAAGGCTAAAAGCTGGGCTCTTCAAGAAATGATCGAGGGAACTGAGAATTGTTTAACTTGCAGAAGAGGAAGCTAAAAGAGGACATGACAAGAGAGATCACGCTAGTTAGGCTCAGTAACAAAAGGAAGATCTAAGAATAACGGGTTAAAGTCAGAGAGGCATATTCCTATATGACATATGGGAAAACATCATCCTGCAAAACCTGTCCAAAATGAAATTAGCTGCCTCAGGAGGTAGTGGGACTCACTAAAAGATCACAAACAAAATCTAGACAAGTACTTCTTGTTTAAAGGAGGTTACTGTTTAGGTCTGAGTTGAATTAAAGCATCTCTGATGTCCCTTCCTACCTTGTGATTCCATGATTTTACCTTTGTTTTCATGTTAAAATTATAAATGAGGTATCATCAAAAAGACAAAAAACAACCCCGCCCCCAGCTGAATAAAACTAGCAAATACCTGGAATTGATAGAGTCATTGGCCAAGTAAACTGGTACATTCTGGGCTTCAATTTTCTTGTTTATAAAATGAAGCTAGACTATATGATACCTGAGGTGCCTTCCGGGTTTATAAAATATCAAAATCCAAAACAATAAGTTACACAGCTGAATTGCTATCTTGGTTTCACTCTGACCCCAAGCTAGAGATTGGTTCTAAAAACATTCTCTGATAGGCCCAGGGGTGGGGAACCTTCGGCCTTGAGGCCACACGTGGCCTTTTAGATCCTTGAGTGTGGCCTTTTGACTGAGTCCAAGTTTTACAGAATAAATCCTTTTATTAAGGGGATTGAGGACCTAGAGGGCCACAGGTTTTCCACCCCTGGGCTAGACCTTAAGTTTTATTTAACTCTTTCATCTTGCCCTTATGAACAAACTTAAATTATCCCCATTAGGCTGCTAATGATAAGGAAGAAGAAAGGTACAACAGAAAGATCACTGGTTGTGGGTCACAGAACCTAGGTCTGAATTCTTCCTGACTCTTACCACCTTTGTAACCTTGGGCAAATCACTTAACTGGTCTGGGCCTCAGTTTCTTCAACTTTAAAATGAAGAAGTTTAAACTAGATGGCCTTTAAGGTCATTTCCAGCTCTAGATCTCTTATGGGGTGGGGAGTAGATGGTGGGTCAGGGGGCAAAGAGACTGACACCTTTTAAATCAGGGTTTCAAAGATTTGTGTCATTCACAAGAACCTCCACCCTGAATTTCAACTTATTTCCTTCTTAAATCAAAATATTTAAGAAGAAAATAATACTTTCAGGGAAATCTAAGCTTTCACTTTCTTAGATTAAGTAAACTTCAGTCTCTACAAACCATACCGAAAGCTAACTAAGGCATTCCAAGTTTTCTGTGTGTCACTAAGAACTTGAAAAAGAGACAGACAAAGAAACAATACAACTAGAGAAGGAAAATAATGGGCAAGTCTTCCACACAGGTCAGTACAGACCCATATACCCCCAGGGCTTCAGAAACAAAAATCCCTGTCTGTGGGATATTTATTGCGCAGAGAACATCCCTGTTCACTCTGTCATGTACTGGCCTGCTTCTTAGCATAAAACCAAAAACAAAGGAAACACCTGTACTGCAGTAGAGAGAGACTCACACATGGAAAAGCAATAAAGTGGACTGAAATGTAAATGCTGTAAATGAGTATAATGAGGGGTGGTTAGTCTTCTGGGGCAGAACAAGCAACATTAAATTATTTTTCCCAAAACTGACGGGTGCTGGTGTGTGATGGAGTACAGTCAAGAGCAAGGTTTCTTATTCTTTTTTGTGTGTGTTTTACCTGTCGGCAGTCTGGTGAAGCCTATGGCCCCCTTCTCAACAAAATGCTTATTACCTTGTTCTCCACTTTTGCCCGTGGCTGCTCTAGAATCTAGTAACACAGTTAATAATTTGCTACCAAAAGCAAAACATCTCTCATACTTTGGAAGGAAGGAAGCATTCCTAAAAATATAAAAGTCAGCTAAATCCAAGTCACTGTACAGACCTCTTAAGAGTATGCTCTGGGCCAGGCATGGTGACACATACCTATCATCACTGCTGTTAGGGAGGCTGACAGTGGTAGCTCACTTGAGCTCTGGAGTTCGGAGCTATAGTATGTTAGGCAGATGGAGCATCCACACTAAGTTCAATACCATTATGGAGGAACCCTTGGAGCAGAAGGCAAATAGGTCCAGGTCAAAAATGCAACAGGTCAAAGCTTATGTGCAAATCTGGAATGGGATTACACCTATCAGTGGCTGCTGTACTTTAACCTTGGCAAAATGGAGAGTCCTAGTCTCCACCCTAAAAGAAAAAAAAGGAAAAAAAAATAATATGCTATGGGATTCAGAAAGAAAACACTCAACAGGTGTTTCTGGAAGAGAGTACACAACTGGAGAAGCTACTCTGTTCTTCCCACAGAAAGACAATTTGCTTAAAACCCACAGGTCAGATTCCTAAGCCTTGACCCCTGAAATGCATTCAGTTAGCCATACTAATAGTTAAGGGGCCGTGAGAAAGGGTATTTTGTCTTGTTAAAATAACCAATTCACACATAAGGAAAACAAGTTTCCTATAGAAAAAATATGACTTACTAAATTCCAACTCAAGACACTGCCAAGAGTGGTGGCTTTGGGCTAAGCACAGAGGTAATGATAACAAGGCTGTACCCAGAGCTTCAATCCCTAAGTGAGTCAGTTGGTTTTGGAGAAAATAAAATTCATTTTACCACCAGCCAACTGGGTCACAATTATGTGCCAATGGTTTTAAGGAGGTATGGACCACAATGGTGTGGATGACTCAGTGCAAACCATAGACATATTACATATACCCTCTTCATGGTGGCTCATTAGCAAATAGCTAACATTTTTTATAGCACTTAAAATTTTCACTAAAAAGCAGTTGTCAGAGGGGCAGCACTTTCTAGGCACTGAGTGAATGACGGAGTGTATGTAGTGTATCATAGCATCACTCTTGTATTAAAATCATCTCCTGAGACAGCCACTATGAGATATTCTTCCACGACTAGTTTCAGGGGGAGAAATGATACCATTCCCAAAAAATCATTTATTAAATGCTTACTCTATGTCGTATCCATGGCTTGTTTGTATAAATCTCCTTGTCTCTCCCATTAAATTAGGAGCTCTTTCAGGAAAGAGACTGTCTTCTGCTTCTTTTTTTTTATCCCCACTGTTGAGTGCAGCGCTTAGCATTTAGTAGGTACTTAATAAATGTATACTCACTGTCATTCAAGGACATGCTAAGATCTGTGGATATAGATCCCAAAGTGAAGCAGTCCCTCCCCTTAAAGAGCTTACATTTTAATAGAGGCTCTTCTTTTTTGATGGCCTATTAACATCTTTGGCTTCCTAAATCATGACCAGTTGATTAAACAGTTTGAGTCAGGGGAAGCAGATGCCAAATACTAGGCCAAAAACCATGCTAATTTGCAAAAGAATAAAGACATCTCCTGAAAGGGAGACGCTCCAAGTCAGATGTATGACAATAATAGTAGGGCTATAATAATACTCAGACTTACTTTGTACTGAAACATTCAAAAGGCAGCTCGTGGAACGGTTTTAATAATCTAATAATCTACTCCACTTGGCTGAGACATAGCCTATCTTCATGTTAACAAATTGTGTTTAGCAAATTTCCAATAAAGCCTACTAAAACCTGAGTCTGTCCTCACTCTTGCTGGAGGCACCTGGCTCTTCAAGTTTCAACAAAAAACACTTTCAAAGGCCAATTTCCCTGAGCAAATAGATGTGATGGCACATTAAAATAAAGAGTACCTGCACAACCCAGGCAAGTACAGACAGCTCACTTCCTAATGGGACAAAGTGCCTAGATGGGCATTGGTAAAAGCAATGGCCTCAACTGTAGTAAAAACACAATCATCTATTTGTGCTTAAATGCAACTCAGCATCCCCCACCCAATCCAAAACATCTATTATTAAAGGGATAGATTAAAAAGTCAGTAACAGCATAGTTAGGCATTTCTAGATTTTAAGGATAGTTATTATCTGGCTTACATCATCTAAGCTTAATAAAACATTAAGCCCCATAGTACATTTTAAAACATAGGTGAATCTTACCTTCAGAGATAAGGGGCCATTCAAACTATATTTGCAAAGCATAGCATGAATAATGCCAACACTAAAAGCATGTTACAAATCAAAAAGTATGATATCACTTTGACTATGTAACTTGTACACCTGAGTTGCTAACTTCTCCTTGAATCCAATAAAACCCACCTTTTTCTTTTAGAAGCCAAAGCCCACATATAATTCTGTGCAAATATATTGTAATTTTGAATCTCCCTGTCTTAAGTCTCTCTATACATCTATCAAAATGCACAGGTCTGACCACGTCACTATTCAATGGACTCCAGTAGCTTGCTATTGGCTAGATGTGGAAGGGATGTCAGGTCTACTCCAACGCCCTCATTGAACAGATGAGAAAACTGAGTCAGAGAGAGGTTAAATGACTCAAGGTCACAACCAGTAAAAGAGCAAAAGTGGGATTTGAACCCAAGTCTCCTGACTTCAGAGAGAGTGATCTTTCTACTATACTTTAGGATATAATACCAGCTCTTATGGTTAGCTTAAGTTCTACCTACCTATCCAGATTTATTATATATTAATCTCTTCTCACCCTCCACCCCCCATAGTATAACCAAACTGGCCTTCTTACTTCTCATACCTGGCACTCCATCTCCCATCTCTGTACTTCTGCACTGGAATGAACTTTTCTACCCCCATCTCCACATGTGGAATCCGTTACTTTCTTCAAGACTCAACTCAAACACCACCTTTTAAATGAAGCCCACCCTGACTCAACCCCCATCCCTTCAACTGCCAGTGTTCTTTCTTTATAAGTCACCTTGTATTCATTCTGTGTGTGCACACAAACTACATGTGCACATAGCTAGCTAGCTAATTATATGTATATACATATAAAAATACATACACAATTTTTACATGTAAAAAATTATCGATCAATATTTGTCTCCACAATAGAATGTAAACTTCTTATGAACAGGGACTGTTTGATTTTGGTCTATCATCTGTCCCAGTGCCTGTCATATATTAAACACTTAATAAATGCTCATTGATTGATAAATGCTTTCCAAATACTATCTCACTTGAGCCTTACAACAACCCTGGGATGTAAGTGCTATTATTATCTCCATTTTACAGATGAGAAAACTGAGGCAGACAAATGTTAAGTGACTTGCCTAGGGTCACACAGATAGTAAGAGTGAAGGCAAACTTGAACTCAGCCCTTCTTGACTCCAGGCTCAGAACTCTATCCACTGTACCATCTAGCTGTCTCTAAGCTCAAGAAGGGAGTGGAAGTTCTCTGTAAACTGGGATTGTCAAAGCAGGCTTCATAGAGAGTGTGAGACCTGTCTTAGAGGATGTTAAACCTGGATATATAGAGAAAACATTCTCCTAAGAATCAAAACCCCAACTAAAGGACAATATGGTAAATATGAAGGAAGGAGTGAGTAGGGCACACACAGAGGTCTAAGCAGACACCTTGACTGAAAGGGGCGCTTCATCTTGCAGAGCAGAGGAAAACAACACCAGATCCATCGACTGGAGTAGATTACAGGGGGTTTTAAAAGCTAAACAGGAGTTTGAGCAAGAATGATATGATGAAAGAGGTATTTAAAGAAGATTAAGTACGCATGCATGGACTGAAAGGGGGAATCAGGAAGAACTGCTAACAGGAAGCTGTCACAATGGTTGAGGAGGAAGGAATAGAAAGCCTGGACTTGGGTGGTCTCTGTGGAGGAAAAAATAAAAGAATGCTTAAACAAGAGATAGACATGCAGACAGACATGCGGATAGACAGAACAAATCGGAATAGCTAAAGAATTTGTTCACTGAATAGCAAAGGTAGAGAAGGTGTCAACTACTCCAAGGGTTGTGTGAATAACTGAGAAAATGGGCACTAAAAAGAGATAAGAAAACTGAGAGGTGGATTATGTGAGAATATAGGAGCCAGAGGAAGTGATGGGACAGCCACATGGACATGTCTGAAAGGCAGAGGAATACAATTGGGAAGTTCTGAGTATAAAGGATACAGGTGAAGCCAAGGAAATGGTTGAACTCTCTAGGATCACAACATGTTATAATTCAACATTTCATCTCAGACATCTTGATTTTGTCCTATCTCCATCCAATCCAGTCCAACAAGCATTTATTAAGGTCTATTATATCCAAGACACTGTGCTAGCCATCCAGCTCTCCCTGTCAGAATGCCTTCACTTACTTTCTCTACCTACTAAATTCCTCCTCCATCCTTTAGCCCTGGTAACATCCCACCTATTTAATGATTGCTAGTACTCAAAGTGCTCTTTCCTCCAGTTTCCCTAAGCACTGGATTCCCAGACCACTCGTTTGGCACTTAGGAAAGACCCCTTGTTATCACAGTCATTTTGTCAGGGGAACTCCCTGTTAATGTATGTTCTTTCACACTTTATAGCTTACACTCTACCCCACTCCCACCAGGCACCCTATGATTCAGTGACTTTCATCTCCTTGTTGTCCCTTCCACAAGAACCAAATCAAATCAACTAAGTCCTGGGAATAAAAACAGAAGTAGAAAGACAGACAGTTCCAGCTCTCTCTTAATTATTTCCTATTTATCCTGTATGGAGCTTGCTTTGTACGTATCTGTTTCATGTCGTCTCTCCCATTAGATTGTAAGCTGTTGGAAGGCAGGGACTGTCTTTTGCCTTATTTTTATCTCTAGTGCTTAGCACTGAGTAGGCAGTTAAAATTTATTGAACTGAACTACCCTCAGGAGCTTACATTCTAAAAAATGGGTGGAAGGGAGGGGAGAGAAGAGAGGAAGGTATGGGACAAAAGGATAGTGTAGGAAAAAAAAAAAACCTGGCAGTGGCAGGAGGGCATCCTGGAGAGGAATGAAGACCTGGCTGGTCTGGGGGTTCTTCCCAAAATGGAGGTTCTTGGAATAACCAGCCAATTAGAAGGAAAGGCTGAAGAGACAGAGGAGACTTTCAGTATATGAAGAAGTTTCTAGAGAGGAAATGACAAGACACTCCAACTCTAGACTTCAGGCATTTTTACAGGGCTCTCTCCCACTTCCTGAAACTCCTGACCCTTCTTTTGCCTCCTGGGTTCCTTCAAATCTCATCCAAAGTTCCCTTTCTGCAAGTAACCTTTGCCAGCCCTCCTTAATCTGGCTGCCTTCCCTTTGAGGCAATTTTATTATATTATTATATATGGATTAAATGGATATATATGTATATATGTGTGTAGATTGGTGTATATATATAATTTCCTCTTTGTATATAGTTGCTTTCACGTTATTTCCCCATTAGACCATGAGTTCATTGAGAAGATTGTTTGGGATTTTTTTTTTCTCTTTCTTTGTATCCCCAGCATTTAGCATAGTACCTGGCATACTGTAGGCATTTAATAAATGCTTGGTGATTGACTATTCAATTAAATTAACTGCAACCCTCCCACCTCTGCACTCTCCCTCCCACCCCACCCCCTCACCATTCCTCTCCCTACTACTACCACCCCACTACCAAAAAACTTGTGCCTCTGGTTCTTTGTATCCATTACAATGTAACCATTGGGAGTCCCTACAATATGAAGCCAGCCAATCCTATTAGAGAAGGAGCTCTTGAGAAACTGGTTTACAATTACCAACTGTGTTGGTTTACAGTAAGAACATGCAAAAGGTTCTACATCTGAGTAAAAGATTCAGGGCTTTACACAGAACTTTTTTGTTCTTAAAAAAATCTACAAATACTGGTTTGATTTCCCAATCTACAAGGGATTACATGTCACAGATCAGGTACCTGCTGGGGGCAGGGCACTGACAGCAGCTAGAAGAAGCACCTGATTGCAAGAGAAAAGAGAGGGAAACCAGATAAAAAGTAGACACAGATGTCTGGTGACATTTTCTCTATGGACAAACTTCAGCATATCACAACAGTCACCAACACTTTCCTGTTTTCCATCATAGTTAAATAATTTGTGATCATGACAACATGAACAGGATCTGAGATGAGATTTGGAAGGGACCTCAAAGGCATCTAGTCCAAACCTCTCATTTTGCTAATGAGGAAACTGAAGCCCAAGGCCTGGGGGTGGGGGGGGGGGGGGGGGTGAAGAGGGAAAGTTTGGATGCTACAAACAAGTAGTTGGAGTTCCATACTCAACACATCCTTGATGTTTAGCTTTCCTCCCTAGAGATGAGACTTTGGGGGATTTCCCCTTGGTTGAGACCCAGGCTTCTTTCTTAGATGAGTGACGTCTGCCATGCTCTAATCTAAAAAACTCAATTATTCCTTTGTATTTTTCAGTATGTTCCAAACTGTAGAATTCCAATTTCTGTTTAGTATTTTCTTGGATAAATGGTCTTATTCACTATTTGTGATGGTCTTTTCTCTAAACATCGTTTGGTGGGAAGGAGTCAAGGTTGCAGGTGCAAGCCTGGGTCAGCCCCTGCTCATAAGAGTGATCAGGTAATGCCTTTTTCTTTCTTAAACAAAACTGTGCCCCTATACTATCAATATTTAAAAAGACAGTTATGTTTCTAGTCAAATATTCTTTTCAAAGACTAAAGAAAAGAGTGCCCAGCCTTATGCCCTTTTCTGGTCTTCCTCAAGGTAGGAATACCAGCCTCCCTGGAAGAAAGGCAGAGATAATTCCTCCTACCAGTCTCACTTAGACCCATGTGGCACTAACTAACTAACTAACTAACTAACTAACTATATATATATATATGTATTTATGTATATATATATATATACACACATACATACACATAATTACATGTATGTATGTATGTATAATATGGACCAAGGGCTTTCTTTATGTCACTATATGCACTTAAACTTCACCAAGATAGTATTACTATTCTTCAGATTCTTACATCAGTGAGACTGAAGCACGGTAGCTGCATTTCTATTGGCCTAATTAGGCAATTCACAACAGTATGTCCTCAAAATAATTCAAATGAACAAATAACACAATCTTCAGTTAAACAGTTATCAGTTATCACTTGTTTTCCAAAATGCGTCAACCTCAGGAATATTTTGGAGTACTATCATATATATACATATATATATATATATATGTATATATATATATATACACACCCACATATATTTATATTTATTTGTACATATATTTTTATATATCTATGTGTTTACATGTACATGCATGCACATGTATATGTGTGTATGTATGTATGCGAGTGTGTATATGCGCCTCCTCTTCCTCTTCCTCTTCCATATATGCAAATATTCACAGCATATACCAAACTGGCTGCCTTCTTTCCCTCCTAATGCAATCCCATTATCAAGGCCTGAAGCACCTAACAGGCACTCACCACTGGGAAGTGTGCACTGTTGTTAGGCCCAATTGACTAGAAGACAAGGAAAAGGGGAAAAAAGTCTCCCCACATGCATGTCTGTGGAACTGTGAGATTCAAAAGGATCATCAGATTCAGAGACTGATCCGACCCCCTTCCTGTTGTAGGTAAGGAAACAGTTAAACAGAGAGGTTAAGTGAGGTCGAATTTGAATCCAGATCCTCTGACTCTACAATCAGGGTTTTTCCTATCCTACCACACTGTACTAGAAATAAAACGAGGAAAATTTTAAGTAGGGAGCCTCAGATGTCTCAAAGAATAGTGCAAAACTATCGTCCAGGGAAAGCTAATAGGCCTGTGGGAGAGGATACAAGAGACAAGGCAAAGAAGAATTGAAAATAAATTTCAAGTTTTTTAAGACTGGGGAAAATCAGGCATATAGCAATGCCAGTAACTGTTTTGGAAGGTAAGAAAAGGACAGCAAGTTTTCGTTAAAGGTGGGGGGAGTTAAGGGATGGAAATCTCTGAGCTCCTAAATGGGCAGCTTTATGTGAGTTTTTCGTAGCAAATACATTTGTTTCTTTTTTTATTAACTTTTATTTTTAGTTTACATCATTCATTTCCACAAGATTTTGAGTTGCAAATTTTCTCCCCATCTTTCCCCTACCCACCACCCCAAAACAGCAATCCCACTGTATATCCCCTCCCCCATCACTCCTCTGACTTTCCAGTAGGGCAAGATGGATCTCCCTACCCCAGTGCCTATATATTTTATTACCCAGTTGCATATAAATAATAATAATAATATATACATATATATAGGGTAATTCGACCTCACAAAAGGAATCAACACCCTTATGTACCATTCCATGGTTGATTGGAACTTTTATTGGGGTGGGGGAGGGAGTGATGATTTATTTATACATTGGTTTTGTTTTTTAAACATCTGTCACTTTCCAATAATCACCTCCACCCCATCCTCTAGTAACAAAAAGAAACAGATTCTCCATCAATAGAATGTAATCTCCCTGAGGGCAGCAACTGTTATTTTGTATTCCACATGTCTAGCAGTATCTGACTCTCAACAAGTGTTTGATAAATGTTTACCAATTAAGCAAAATCAAACACCAGGCTTCCACTCTACAACTATCTTAACTGCCAATGTGCATGTTTTCTTCATCTATGCATAAGCCAGACCTAGGGATCTTTTCAAAGAATGGCAGGTCTTTTTAAATCTTCGTCCTGATAGGCAAAGTAAGCCAACTCTAGTCATAACCTAAATGGATTTCTCTGTGCTTATAGCAAATCATCCAAAGCACTGTCCAAAAACTCCAAGCTTTCAAGAGCAACTAGGGATGTTATAATTCAGAAACATCTACTACTCTTGACCTTCTTTGATGCTACTGTTGAAAAGGTTTGAGAACGAAAAATTCTCCTTAACTCTCTAGCTCTGTTTCTTCTTCTATAAAATAAAAAGGTTAGACAGGGTTCAGGCGCCTTAATCTGGGGGCCCATGAACTTGTTTTGTTTTAAATATACTGGTAACTGTATTATAATAATTATCATCCTTTGTAACACAATGTATTTTTATTTTATACACTTAACACTCTTCTGAGGAGTCTCCTAAACAAAATTGGTAAAAGGACCCCTGGACTACATGGTCTTTCGAGTTTTTTCAGTACTAAACCTCAACTTCCTTCTCTACTGCAGCCTCAGTCAAACCGAGACCTGTTAAAGACCTTATTTTAAAAAGGCCAAGGTCACCCACTGCATCCAGGGCCATCTCCATTCATCCAGATCTATGTCTTGTCACTTGACCTAGATGGCTACAGAAGAGAAAATGAGTCTGGTAACTTTGCACAGCCCTGCCTCACTTAGATCCAATTCGCTCACACACCAGGGTATCAACTCCTTGATTTCATGATCTTCTTTGAGAATGAAGGACAAACAACAATTACCCTGGGAAACTCCAAGGGGAGGGGGGAAATCTCTTCTCCTTTTGTGCCTCCAATATCACCATTTATAGGAAGGACCCCAGCCATGCTTCACCTCATTTTTTCGTACTTGCCTAGAATATCATCCCTCTATTTTTCTGACTGCTGAATCCTTAATCTGACTTTAAAAGCTAACTAAAGTGCCACCTCTTGTGATGTCTACTCTGATTCCCCCAGAGCTAGGAAATAGCATTTATCACCTGCGTGCTCTTTTAGGCCTCCCAGCTAGACATCTGTACATATTGTCTCCTGTGGCTAAACTGTAACCTCCTTAAGGGCAGGGGCACTTTCAATTTTGTTTCTGTGTCCCGCACGTAGGAGGTACTTACTAAGTGTGTTTTGATTGAGAAGATAAAAGTTCCAAAAAGAATATGGACCTAAGTCTTAATAAATATAACTTGAGCTGGAAATATTACTTGAGTGTGCTGTAAGAAAAAGCTCTTTGCTAAGCTACTATAAAAAAGAAAAAGTAAAAAAAGAACTAAGGCTATCACGCAATGAGGCTCTAATAACAGATTTAAGAAAAAGCCTGCAATCCTCTTTAATGTACATTTCCTACAGCCTGCCAGACTTCAACTTGATTTACTAAGACAGTAAGGTGTCCTAAATGCGTTTAAAATGCATCTCATATTTTTTGGTTTTTAGAGAAAGAAGCTTTCTGTCCTCCCAACTGCCACTTGTATTCAGTGGAACATTTTGGACAGCTCAGGACCTAACATCTCTTGTTCTCTTGATACCTAAGAAAATAGTGTACTTGAAAGGGCTGAAGGGTAAAGATTGGAAGGATAAAGGGAAAAAGGGGAAAGACTGTGACTTTTTTTAAACCAAAAGACATAGGCAGTGATAATGGAGGCTCATTCAAGGGACAACTTACGCTTTCAAATGAAAATGAACTCCCATACCTTTGGTTTTCCATATTGAATGTTCTGGTACTGCCCTAGGTATCAAGACAAGAACGACCATCGGAAAAGAGAAAGTGAGGAAAGCTGAGACTGCTGGAGCAAGAACTTTGAAAGGGAAATTCCCTGATGGGGGCTCTACAGTTAGGGCAATTATTTTAAAACAATTAAAACCCAGGAAAACCTTGGTTTTTCATTCACTGCAGAAGACAGCTGCATTCCAAGCCAGGGTGTGACTGCTCAAATTCGAGTAAGTAAACACATATTACTAACAGAGATTTAGGTCCAGATCCTTACTTTGCTTCAGGCCAGAATAGCTTTTAAATCGGAAGTCCCCTTAAAAACAAGAGAATGAAAAATGGCTCAGCTGTTCATCTTCAGTTAAGAAGAAAGAGGGGGGGAGGTAAAATCTTCCCCATATTTCATGTAAACATAGATCTTCCTGCTACAAATTTAGGAATGTATGAGTCAAAGGAATGGTTGACTGATAACTCCACACAAATAGAACTTTTTGCTAAAAATTCCCCAATGAAAATAAGCAACATGCAACTAGAAGTACAGTTGTCTATATTTTTCCAAGTCCTCATATGTGTCTCTCCAGATAGTTTTGAATAATGAAATCATTAGCAGAACTTCTGAATTTTAGACTTAATGATGTGATAGCATTAGCAGGGAGTCCCTAAAAGACACAATTTGTTGCTAACTGGTACCCACCTAGTACAAGACATGGTATACTTTCCCTTCTGGTAGATGTACATAATTTGTGTCAATTATAACTACTATGACATCAATAATAAATATAATATTTGAAGGCCCACAAAGCTCTTTATAAATATTATTTAATCCTTACAACAACCCTTTGAGGTAGGTGCTATTATATCCCCATTTTACAGATGAGGCAAACAAAAGTTAAATAACTTGCCTGGGTCACACAGTACCTGAGACTGGATATGAATTCAGATCTTCCTAACTTCAGATCCAGGGCTCTATCTACTGGGTCACCTAGCTGCCTGAAGGTGCCTCCCACAATTAGTTGTGTAGCCAAAGAGTCGTGAGTCTCTTGTACTGCACTGGAGCACAAATGATAGAAGAGAGGGTAACCTATGATTCCAGGGACCTAATCTTGGAGGGGAACTGTCTCTGAACCAGCCTTGGTTTCAATGCTACTCCTTCTCTTTACAAGGAGATACAAGTAGAAGATCAAAGAGCATCAAAGACCTCCTCCTTTTGCAGATGAGGAACTGAGACCCAGAGCTGTAAAATGCCTTGTCCCAGGTCAAAAGTATTAAGAAGCAGAGCTAAGATTCAAACTCCAAATCCAGCACTCTTTCACTACACAGTGACGTATCTCATCTCTAAGACATGGTCCCCTGTCCTCAAAGGAAGCAGATAACCAAGAATGTGCTGGAGCCAGCTCACACCAGCTCCCTGTTGTTAAATTTTCAATGTCTGCATTTACACCTGGGAAATTGGCAAATACTACAAATCAAGGTTTGAGTTGATATGTTGCTGAATGCTATGTTTAAGAAAATACTGGAGAAAATGTTAATCATGAAGATTAAACTTAAAAGTGTGCCATATATACATTAATTTGGGGGAGATTTTTGGGTTTTTTTTTTCCCCAGAGAGCTAACTATTAAACATTTACCAGCCCACCACTAAATATAATCATTTTCCCATGGCTGACTCTGCCCCAACTTCATATTTAGAGATCCCTTGAAGGTTTGGCAATAACTTTCCTCACAAGAGACTTCATTTTTACAGAAAAAGAGACTAGGGCTCAAGAAGGTTAAATAATGTGCCCACAGTCACAGCTGGTAAGGGGTGACGCCAAGAATTAAACCTCAGCCTCCTGACAAGTCCAGGCATATCTCCTTAGAGATCTAGTTGACTGTATTTAAAAAATAAAAAACCCTAAGATTTAATGAAAGCATACTTACAGCAGAAATTGTTCATTTTTTTCTGACCAACTCCAGGTCTGCACACTTATACTGCATTGCACCAAGGGCTGGAATTTGGGGACCTAACCTATTTAAAATGAGTCTTACCACCTCCCTAAAAAAAGTCTGAAATCCAAAATACTATTAAAGGGTTAGCAAAGGAACCATCACAATAACAATCATAACGATCAGCCTCTCCTTGTGATACTTAGCATCTATCTACTTAAGAGTTCTCACATTTCAATAGAAAAGACACTGAAATTTGAATCAAAAGATTTAAATTTTAAGTCATACCTCTGCCAACAGGTGACATCACACAATAAGAAGCAAGTTATTTAAACTTATTAGATCCTCAGTTTCCCCACCGGTAAAATGGCTATAATTCTTGCCCCTAAGCTTCCTCACAAGTGTGGATCCCATGAGATAATAATGTATGTAAAGCTTTCAGGATAAAACACTATAAAATGTTTAACAGTAATATAAATAACTGTAGTAGTAGAGAGGAGTTGGGAAATTACAAACACAGAGCATCTTCCCCATTACATCAGACTGTTTTCTTTAAAAATAGACTTGAAGACCAAAGCCTGGTCGCCTTCAATACAGAAAAGAGAGAAAGACAACAAGTGGCTGGCAAATTTTCAAATGACTAAAGCACTTAACCATTTGCCCAAATAATGTACTCTGAGGTCATGGTGAGAGCATCCCATCTGCAATCACCCTGCACAGACCATCGCTAATGCACCACAGGGAGCAGGGCTAAATGCAGATTGCAGCACGTTGTTGTATTTTTGTTTTGAACTGGAGCTTGCCAAAACTTCAGCTCAGAAGGCTGTCAAATGCTCTTTCCTCCTGTCATCCAACCAGAGTTTACAAAAACAATAAATTGGGTCATAGTTCATAGTTCTCCCCGCCCTCCCCCCCCCCATTGGGCGACTACCTATGACAGCTGGTGAAAAGGATCAAAGTTCCCATTAGGAGTTCTGTGTACCACTGCCAAGCATCAAAATCCAAAGGTACCCCTGTGGCTCCCCACAACTCTCCAGGCCCTTAATTGTTCAAATCCTTTTGTACAGGTTCTGGCAAAAATGATGAAGCAAGCCCTGGCTTGATACCAGCCTGATTTTGAAAGATCCCCCTTCTTCTTAGATATTGACTAGAAAGGACATAGGACAACCTTTGGTAAGAACATCTAAAACAGGAGAGAGGCAAATGCCGACAGATATGACTACTGATGGGATAGTCTGTCTCCATGAAATGCCTAAAAGTTTTTGCTTCTTTAAATGAAATTTTGCTAACATTTAAGACACTACGAGGTAAAGATAAGCAATATTCTTCCCATGGTGTGTTCTTTGTGTCTTTTATTAAATGTGATGCTGGAAATTCTGAATACTTTTTTTTAATGTATATTCATGTTAGTTCCCATGAAATAAATAAAAACATTAGCTAAAAGAGTAATATTTCTCCTTTTAATCCAAAAAAGGTTTGAGAAGGAGGATAGTAAGGAAATGGTCAAATCATTTGGGGAACAGAATATTATCAGAACAAAGTGGATCAAATCCAGCAGGATATATATTAATATGGGGAGAGAGAGTGAATCTCCCTTTCTATCTGTCCATGTATACTTCTCCCCATTCCTAAAATACATTTAAACATATATGACCAGATGGCACAATGAATAGAGCACCAGCCCTTAAGTCAGGAGGACCTGAGTTCAAATCCAGCCTTAGATATTCAACACAAAACTAGCCATGTGACCTTGGGCAAGTCACTTAACCCAACTGCCCTACCTTCCCCCTCCAAAAAAATAAAAAATAAACATATCTGATCTTCCACTTGACTATCCTTTGACATTTAATATTTAAGTCACTTCATTTCTCTGATTTGGGGGTTCCTTATCCACAAAATAAAGGGGGTTAACTGAATGACCAAAATCTCTCCCTTGTAGCTTTATTATTTACTGAATATTTTCATACCAGTCCTTCATTCAGTCCATAGGTTCCTCAGACAAGAGCTATGTCTATGTTTCTTTTTGTACATACCTTGTACAACTGGACATGAGTTATTTTTCCAATAAAATGATGGCATAAGACAGTAATAGCTAGAATTTATATGTCTTAAACACTATGTAAGCACTTTATAAATATTATTTCATTGAACACTTCACAAATATCATCTCACTGAAACTGAATCTCAGAAATTTTATTCAACTTGGCCTAGGGTCACAGAGTTGGGAGGCATTTGAAGTAGACAGCATTTGAACTCATATCTCCCTGACTCAAAGACCAACAACACCAGCTAGCTACCTCACAAGTGTTTCTTGAGGTTTAAACAAAAAGCCCACTTTGAAAACCTTGATGAAGTTACTTAGATTGGGCCTGTGGAAAAGAACACAGTCATGTAAGAGAAGGGAAAGGATGGGGAGCCATAGAGACTACATTCCATATCTCTGACGTGTTGCATCTGAGAGGATTTCCCCACTAACGGTTCTTTTGAATGTTAAATTTCTCCATGAGGTTGGATTCCTTTCTAAGTTATAAACAGCTGTTTCCTATCATTCATTGCAAGTTTCCTCCACTGCAACAAAAACTGAAAGGCAAGCATTCCTAAAGATCACATGTAACACAGTGGGCATACAGGCACATCTTTAGCATTTATACAAAACTGTATGACAAATAAAAGGTAGCTAATGTTATTCAAACCTTCTGAATGGGTATTCTTGAGAGCGACAGGATTCTTTGCAGAACCTCAGGATTGGAGAGTTGGAAGGGACCTGATCAGCCATCTGGCCCAAAAGGAATCCCCACTATAAAATAACTGAGGGGGGTCATCCAGCCTTTGTCTTTAAGACTTCCAAGATATAGGAATTCATTATTTCTTTTTTAAAATATGAAACTGACAAACATCAACATGAATATTTCCACACACAAAGAACAGGAAAAAAAAGTAATGCACATGAAACCATGACTCTGTGATTTTTTTAAAGTGATTTTTTTCCCAAGTAATATATTTTTTAAAGTACCAAAAACTACCCAGCTTCTACGGGTCCCCTTGTTAACATCTTTTTGTTCTATTCTGTTTATTTGTTAGTGTTTCATGGACATGTTTACCTTTTTTGTATTATCAATGCTAGCTCCCATAATCCTCCTTTACTCTACTCTCTGACCCTAAAATAAAAGCATACCCTTGTAACCAAAATAATCAAGCAAAATAATTTCATACATGTCATGCCTGAAAAACGTAGGTCTCATTCCGAACCTATCATCTATCAACTCTCTGTCCAGAGGTTTTTGGAGTCATAACCAGTCAGTGCATTGAACAGAGTTTTTAGGTCTTTCACAGGGGCTTTCCTTTACCATACTGCTATCATTCTATAAACTGTTTTCCTGGCACTATTCACTTCACTATGCATTAGGTTATATAAGTCTTCCAAGGTTTCTCTGAATGTCTTTTATTATTTGTTATGGCACAACCAAATCCATTACAGATAAATAGATAGATAGGCAGATAGATAGACAGACAGATCGACAGACAGATATAGATAGAGAGAGAGAGAGAGAGAGAGAGAGACCGACCGACAGATCATGATTTGTTCAGGCATTCATCAATTGGTGGACACACTCTTTTAGTAGTTTCCAGTTCTCTGCTACCAAAAAATGCTGTTGTGTGTGTGTGTGTGTGTGTGTGTGTGTGTGTGTGTGTGTGTGTGTGTGTGTGTGTGTGTGTGTGTGTGTAAGTATCCCAAGATACTTACTAACTATGTGATGGTGCTAACTCACAACTTACATTGGCCTCAATCTACTGGAGAAGGAAATGGCAAACCACTCCAGTATCTTTGCCAAGAAAACTCCATGGACAATATTGGTATGCTATGGTCCACTGGGTCATGAAGAGTCAGACATGACTGAACAACAATAAAAATTTCTGATACTCAATAAGTATCAGGACTGAATGATCATGACCCATTAGCGTGGATTTCAACTGGCCATCTCAGAAAGTTGAGAGAAAAAGAATTCCTTATTTTCCTTTGATTTGTCTCAACTTCAAGTCTGAAAATGAGGACCTAAGATGACCTTCAAGTCCAAATATGAATATCTACCTTAGACTAACAGAAATCCTATTACTCCCCAAGGTCATCTGGCTACACAAAGCTCTACTGAGTACAAATGCTTTATAGAAATTAAGAAAAATGGACTGTTTAATAAATAAAACTTAATTGCTGTCTCCTGGGCTATTTGTTTAAATCAATAAAAATTCACATATCAGTGAATAAACATTCATTAAACACCTACTATGTACCAGGAACTTTGCTAAGAAGTAAGGACACACACAAAAAAAGACAAAAGACAATCTGTGCCTTCAAGTAGCTCACAATCTATTGGGGAAAACAGCATGCAAATAGCTATGTGCCGACAAGCCACATATAGGATTGGTTTACTAGGAAAGTGATGCCTTGGTTGAGGAGGGCTGTGATCAGAGCAATATAAAATGCTCATCTTGGCAGAAAGCATATCCTGTAAGCATAAACAGACTAAACAAAATGAAAACACCCCTCCCTTTTTTAGTAGGATATCTTATGAGGAGTTCACTTTATCTACAGACACAGGCTTCTCAGGTAATACTTTAAGCTTTTTATTTAAGATATAAACCCACCAACTTTCCCTCACACACAAAAACAAGAAGTAGAAGGATTACCCATCTCAAACCTCAGTTCATTTTTAAAACAGTAATAGCATGCTGCCTGTTACTTGTTTATGTTTCTCACGTGGGAGGATTTATGGAGCTCATAACTGTGGTTAAGTGTGAGCCACCATCCTTTCTTCTTGATAAGTATCTAAGAGTACCCCTCCATTCAGAAGTCTGTGGATTTCTGTAGCTTGGATATAAGAGGGAAGTGGTTCTGGTGACTAATGAAGGTTGATAATTAACATTGATACCTATTTCCCACAGGGCTTCTAGCAGAAGTAGGTCTTGTGAAATGCTTCTTGGCAAAACTGGCTGATTTCCTTAATTGGGCTTGGCTGGACTCCGGATCCTGCCATGTGCAACTGCTGGGGCCAGATGACGACAAGGACTATTACTCACCGGTGTGTGCATGTAGGTACCCGTGGACTGTCACACCCATTGGGCTAGTCAAAAGAAACAATTCATAGTAAAGGAGTAAATGGAATAAACCTTTGAGTTGTAATAAAACAAGCAAAAAATAGACTTGGAGCACCTGACCCTAGTTCAATTTAGTTGTTGTACTAGAAATCACCAGCAGCAGCTATCTAGCCTGGTGACACAACGTTAATGTAGCAGTGGTGGTAAAGAGAATGAAACTTTAAGGAATTCATTTAGTATCCACTTTCATCATCTGTAGAAGAGGAATAATAGTAGCCTTACTTCTCAGGGCTGCTGTAAATATTAAATAATGTAAGACATGAAAAGTGCTTCACAAATCTTGAAGTGCTATATATCTGCTAGCTACTGTTACCCCTTCATCTAGCCTCAAGTATGTCAAGGTCAGCATGCTCAGTGAACACAATCTGTTCAAGTTGTTTTCTAAGACTAAAACTGCCATTTCCTTAAAAATCAACACCTTAAAGAAGCTATCCCCCAACATTCTTACTCAGATTTCAATTCAATTTCAAGAACCATTTATTAAAAGCATCTGCTACCGAGAATGAAATGTGAGGTGTTGGGAGAAGACAGCCCTGCCCTCCTAAGGCTTACAGGCTCCTGGGGTGTGGAGGAAAGAAGACAGCATGTGTAAAAGAAAGTAAAATGTAAGATCAACCAAGGAAGAAGAAAGTATTAGCAACTGGAGGGTGGGAGACATCTGAAACTTATCAAATAAAACAAAGCTAAATATATTTGGATTCCATTTGGCATTAACAATTATGTCATTGGAAATGTGAATCTCTGTGCCCTAAACTCTTAGAATCTCTGTTAACAGTTAGTT
This sequence comes from Pseudochirops corinnae, assembly GCA_028646515.1. Taxonomy (NCBI): domain Eukaryota; kingdom Metazoa; phylum Chordata; class Mammalia; order Diprotodontia; family Pseudocheiridae; genus Pseudochirops; species Pseudochirops corinnae. The sequence goes on from JAQQSV010000478.1 coordinate 25,521, forward strand.
ATAAGCTCGTTTTGCCAAGCAATGAATATTGTTCCCTGTCTCCCCCAAAATATTTCATATCCTTCCTTCATGCAAGAAGAAAAAAACATACACTCCCATTATACAGCAAGCATGTATATCTTCATCTACATTCCAATAACTGAAGTGAATTAAAAAGGCTCATTTCACCTAATGGTAAAAATGATTGTCAGTGTTAACCTTTATCATTATCAATCCTTTGTTAAAAGCCCTAATACAGTCAAATACAAAATCCTGTTAGGCATTTGAAGCCCTACATAACTTAGCCTGTCCCTACCTTTCCAGTTCTCTTCCTGGCTGTTACAGGTACAAGACACTCCATCTCTTGGCTTCAGGAAGCTACTGCCTTTCCTGGCTTCTGTTAAGTCCCAACTAAAATCCTTCCTTTTGCAGGAAGCATTCCCTACCTCCTCTTAATTTTAGTACCTTCTCTCTTTCAATGATCAATTTATTTTAGACTGCGGAGGAGAAAGTGAGGCTAGTGACTTTGCACAGCCCCCTCTCACTTAAATCTGATTCACTTGCACTCATGGCATCTCCTCCTGATGTCATGGTCCTTTAAAGTTCTGAAATTTAGAAGTTAAATAAAATGATCACTTCCATATACATAGTAGAACAGATAGTCCAGTTATACATCAAACTGAATCTCTGTTAGGTGGAGCTTGCTTTTCTTTGTAAATAATAAAATAAATTCAAAGGACAAAGCAGCAAGCAGCAGCAGCAGCAATCTCCTCTTTATCCTAAATAGAGCTTGTGCGTACCAATTTGTTTCCTTGTGGTCTTTCCCATTACCAGCAATTCTCAACCTGTGGGTTATGTTCAGTTTGCAACAATGAAAATACATCCTGCATATCAGATAGATTCATAACAGCAGCAAAATTACAGTTATGAAGTAGCAACGAAAATAATTTTATGGTTGGGGGTCACCACAACATGAGGAACTGTATTAAAGGGTCGCAGCATTAGGAAGATTGAGAACCACTGCATTAGACTGTGGGCTCCTTGAGGGCAAGAGTTGTATTTGTCCTCTCTGGCTTGCTAGCATTTAACACAGGGCCTTATGTGTAGCAGGCAATTAATAAATGTTAACATGATACTGTACAGAGGGGGAAAAAAAACACCAGACATTTTACAGCACTTTTAAGGTTTGGAGAAGGACTTTTCGCTACATTCTCATTTGACCCTCATTTCCTGTTTAACTCATAAAAATTCTGAGATCCTTTGATAAAAAGGACCATATGAGTGCCCCAACTCTAAGAGATCATAAATTAAATTTACTTAATGTATCACTCATCTCAAACCTTCCCTTTCCAAGAATTCTGCCCAAATTAAAATGTAAGGAGACAACTGTTTCTTTTCAAGTATTCTCCCTGAATTCTAACAGTATTTATTCTTTCAGTTTTGTTTTGGTTTTTTAGTGGTTAAAAAAATACTTACATCCTCTTGATAGACTAATTTTAAAGACCAAGTTTCTTAGCTGAGCATTCTCTAAGTGTTTTACTTTATCAAGGATAGGAACAGCAACTGCACCTGTGACTTCCCTGGTATGGGGGAACTCCCAGGTAAGGAAACACTTTCCACCAAGGCAGGTTAGCACCTTGTCTTGCAATTTATCATCTTAGAGAGTTGACCAGAGCAAACATTGTCAAACACCAGATGTAACCCACAATACTCTAGGGAGCAGCCTGAACCAGATTAAAATAGAACTGACAAATATTTAACAAAATGAATAAAAATACAATAAAACATAATATTAGTATGTGGTTTTCTAAGTCAATATGAGGCCCACAGGAAAATTTATATATGGTTTAGTGGCCCCTTTTCTACTTGAGTTTGATACTTATGGTCTAGTGATTTGCCCAAGATTACACAGCCAGTATGTTTCAGAGGGCAAATCTGAACCCAGCTCATTATGACTTCAAGAACAACTCTCTATCCACATTGCCACACTGCCTCTCCCACCAAGTTCAACTCAACCTAAAATTCGAAAACTGTAATCATTATAAGCAGGGTAGCTTTGAAAGCAACATGCTGAATTTATTATTATTCACAAAGAAAAGCAAGCTCCACCTAACCAGAGATTCACAGTTTCATGTGTAACCGGACTATTTGTTCAACTACGTATATGGAGGTGTTCATTTTATTTAATTTGTTAAGTTTAGAACTTTTAAAATAAGGAGAAAAAATTTTTTAAATGTGAGAAAATCACCAACCTGCACACGTTACAAGATTACAAAGTCACCTGACATCAACACTGCTGGAATAAAACGCTTTGCAAAAGTCACTTCTCGTCTAGCAGTACACAGCCTCAAGGTTTGCAAGACAAGCACATTGTCACATACACTCTCTCTTTCACACACACACACACACACACACACACTCCGTTAGGTTTTCAAAATAAAAAATAGATCTCAACTTGCTAATGTATGCAGACACTCAAAAGATGTTAGATGGCGTGAAGAACTTCCAAAAAGTAAGAATCTCTATCAAAATCGATGTTTTCTAAGAGGCCAAATTCTCCGAAAAGTGGCAGTTCGTGAAATGAATAGAACACCCGGCCTGGAACCAGGAAGACCTGAGTTCCAAACCTGCCTAAGACATTTACTAGCTATGTGACCTTAAGCAAGTCACTCAACGGCCGACTCAGTTTACTCCACTGTAAAATGGGGATAATAATAGCACTTACCTCCCAGGGTTGTTGTAAGCATCAAACGAGATTATATTTGCAAAGTGCTTAGTACAGCGTCTGGCAAATTTAATAAATGCTTATTCCTATCCCCTTCCCTCTTCTAAATATCACTGAGAAAATGTGCATGAGAAAAAAACATTCAAAGATGAATGTTAGGTGTTAACACATTATATGAGATGATTGGGATTTTTTTTTTAAACCACAACCCCCTATCCTACAGCTTTGTCTTTATCAGATAAAACTATTAAGTCTTCATAACCCACCTATCTGTTTAATCCTGGTAATGAGTTGTCCATGACACCATTCCCTTATAATATGGGAAAACCTTGCAAAACAAAGAGATGGTTTAAGAGAGAGACATACCCATTAAAATTTTTGGTGTCATTTTTTTTTCCAAGTCATAACCAAGCTCTATTAGTTAAGTATATGTAATCTGCATGCTCTTAGCAGATATTCAACACCAGACAAGGGAACATGAATGGGAAAGGTTTCTGCATCCAGTCTATCAGGTATGTGACTCATACATCCCTCTGTAAAGGTGATGAGATTCTCACACAAGATGATTTTGAGGTTTGGTTGACAAGTAACCTACTAATCTAAAGCTTTGATAGCCAGAAGAAAAAAAGAAAAGCCACTAAAAGTTCTGCTATCTTTTTTAAAATAAAGTTTTTATTTAAAAAAAAAATAAAATAAAAACAAGGCTCTACTGTGCAGAATAACCTTTTTCTCCCCAACTGCTGTTAGCTTCTTTGATTATTACATTCAGAAGACTCTCCAAAGAGCTAAGGATTAAAGAAACTCAGAACCACGAGAACCTATGGAACAAAGCCCAAAAGACATTTGCAATTTGACAAGCCTTTATGAAGCATCTTCTCTATGCTAAGTAGCATCCTAGGCCTTGGCAAAGGGGTCATTAAGATGAACAAGAGCGCCAATTCTTGAGGAGCTTAGATGCCACTAGAATAACACAGTGAAAGATCTCAACACCCATTGATCTCCTCTCTCCCTCTCATGGGGTTTCAGATTTAGAGGCTGAAAGTGGTCATCTCATCAAACTCTCTCATTTTATGGGTAAAGAAAGTGAAAGCTTCAGAGACTGAATGACTTGTTTGGACAAGGTCACCCAGGTACCAATTAAGTGAAGGAGTCAGGAATTTAAACCTAAGGCCACAGACTCCAAGTTCAATTATCTTTCTATTTTTCCTTATTTCATAAGCTCAGCATGTTAAAGCTTGAAAATATCATCTAGTCCAGGGTCAGGAACCTTCGGTCTCAAGGCCACATGTGGCCCTCTAGGTCCTGAAGTGCGGCTCTTTCCCTGAATCCAAAATTGGACCTTGAGGACCTAGAGGACCACATGAGGCCACAGGTTCCCCATTTTTTTTTTTTGAGGTCAGAAAAGGTCTTTATTCTTTCTCATGAGAAAGGACTCTGCCCCTGTCACTCACATGGAAACTGCAGGGAGACAGCAACAGGTAGAAGCCAGCCCATGGTTATATAACCTTCTAATGCAGGAACCCAACCCACCTCAACTGGCCTTCACTCTTATTGGTAGAGAGGCTGGCCCATAGCCTAAGTGCGGGAATCTATCTCTGAGACAAAGGACCTGGAAACATGTGGGTGTCCAATGAAAGGCCAGGCTTCCTTATTTGGCATACCTTGTGCTGAGGTGGCACTGGGGAGGGTCTCCATTGCTCTAAGCCCCAGATTCCTGGAAGGTCAGGTGACCTCTAAACGTAGGCCCAGTGAATACTGAAACCATTCTAGATTTGATTTTTCAGAATGGGGAAACTTCACTATACATTATCCCTCACAAATCCCCCTTTTATTTTTTTATACCTTTTGAAGTTTCCCCACTTTTTCTTAATTTTAATTACCCTCGTAGCCCTCGTCACATTGACAGCATACAAGGGGCAGTCTCCTTTATGAGTACAGATACAGAGATTCAAAAGAAAACAATAACAATTGTCCTTTCAAAGTCCAAAAGTCTCTTTTCACGCTGCTGTCCAGATGTGAGGAAGCCCTCTGGTCACTTAGGGTCATCCATCTTCAGCCCTGCATCCCAGCTTCTCTTCCTTCTGCCTTCTTTCATTCATTTACCTACAAAAGGAACCTTATGACAACTCCAGAACCCTCATTATTCTTACAAAATTAATTTCTTCATTTTAGAGAGGAGGAAACTAATGCCCAGAGAAGCAATTTAGCCAAACCTACATGCTTAGGAGCAGAGCAGATCCCACCTTCAGGGTAAAGTTCATTCTCCTATGCTATTTGCTCCCTCTCTCCTTTCCCTTCTGTCTTCCTCTACTAGCCCCAATCTCCTCTTATCTCCTAAGAGGTGACTATAATATTGAACTAGAACATATTTTTTAAATATTTGCAGTTACTGACTATAATTAATGTTTATTGTTCTTAACAACAATGGATGTGAGGTTACTGTTGTCCATTTCCCAAATGGGAAAAAACCCAAAATAAGTGTTTTATATTTATAAGAAAATGCAAAATAAGTATATTTTACAAGTCTTATACTTATTTCCTAATGGATTCTTTTGAGAAAAAAAAAAGATCAGTACCCATACTTGTCATCATTCTACCTAGTCTTTAAAAACAACTTAAAAATTGTTCACTTGCTATGGGTCCAATGACCACATCTTTTAAAAATTTATTTTATTTCCCATATTTTCTACCACCCACCAACAAACTGAAGCACTCCTTTTTCAAAACCCCATTAAAATTATAGTTTGCTTTCTTAGAGTCTTCCAGAAAATCCAAAACTATAGAAAGTAAGGGCAAGTACAACAGTGACTCCCCATAAACCATTTCTATAAGCACATCCAGCACTGTGATATTCAAACTCAAATGGGCCTCTATTTTCACTGATGATGAAAAGTTTGTTACAAAAATTTTTCCCCCTAACTTCATCCTTACAAGGCCCCAAAGTTGACCATTTAGTTAGATTTTTCCCTAAATATTCTTTAAACTAGTTTTTATACATCATTATTATTTTCTAATTAGGTGATAGTGCTTGAAACTTTGCACTCTTTATCACCATAATACGGGTCATGCAGCAAACTTGGGCCTTGTTTCTAACCCTATCTGCACAAAAGCCCTCAGCAACTGACAAACCAAGATAGAGACAAAGCATCTGCTACAGTAGAGTTCCCTAGCATCAAGTTCTTTTGCAAGTGGATCACGGGCAATATACTGATAAATGCCATGTCACTACAAGACTATGGAACCTCTCCCACAGTTCAAGGTACCATAAGTGTTTTAAAACTACAATGCCCAACATTGGAGGGGCTGTCCAAAATCCTTAGGTCATCACAAGGGCAAGAAACAGATGAGCACGAACATCATGAATCACATCTTTGCTGTCATCTACTTGGTCACTAGAGAGAACCCCCTTCAGGTCATGGCAAACCCTATTACCAACAGTGCTGTCTCCCTCCACAATGCTCCCCACTACCCACCTCCGCCAATAGGACAACACAACAATTTGGCTACTGAAGCCAATCATCTTCCGGTGTCTGGTGAATGAGCTCATCAATGCAACCAAGGGCTCTAACTCCTTGGCTCTCATAAAGAAGGAACGGAAGGAAGTGGCCAAAATCTAATCAAAGATTTCCTTCAGCCCAGATGAAGTTCCCTCATACAGTAGTATGTATATATATATATATATATATATATATATATACTACCTCTCCAAAGGTAGAGGAGGGGTGGAAGAAGAAACAAGCAGTACTCAGATCTGTGTCTGATTCTGGGCTAGAGAATTTGTATAAATCACAAATTATAGGGGTAACCCTCCAGCCCTTTATTCAAGCCCTTTTATATATACATACTGTTTACCCAGGGTAGCTAGGTGGTAGAGAGGATAGGGCACTGGGCCTAGAATAAGGAAGACATCTTCCTGAGGTCAAATCTGACCTCAGAAACTTACTAGACCCTGGGCAAGTGATTTAATCCTGTCTGCCTTAGTTGCTCTATCTGTCAAATGAGCTGGAAGAGGAAATGGCAAACCACTTCAGTACCTTTGCCAAGAAAACCCCAAAAGGGGTCATGAAGAGTCACACAACTGGAACAACCAAACAACAACAAAACAACATAATTAGCTGACTGGTTTGGGGAGAAATAACTGAAATACAACAATGCACGATAAATAACAAAATTGTAATTAAATACACAACAATGTTCTTTTAAGAATTCAGAGGGCCCATGAAGATAATGCCATTATAAACATCAATTGCTTTACAGATGCAAAGAGCTGCAGGTTAATACTTTAATATTCTCTTTAAAATATTTAAAAAATAAAATAGTAGGGACAGCCAAGTGGCACAGTGAATAGAGCACCAGCCCTGGAGTCGGGATGACTTGAGTTCAAATCCAGCCTCAGACACTTAACACTTACTAGCCGTATGACTTTGGGCAAGTCACTTAACCCCAACTGCTTTGCCCTCCTCCCTCCGAAAAGCAAAAAAATAAAAAATAAAATAGTAGTCCAAGTAAGAATTATTATTGTAAGACTTCTATTAATAAGAGAATATTCCAGTGACATGCTTCTTTGTGCTCACCTCCATGACCTGAAGTCAAAATAAAAAGATACGGAGACACATTCTAGGACCACAGAGAAGACGATCAGAAACAAGTGCAATGTCTGCATAGCATTGCTGACTTGGAATTCTTAACAGAAATTGTAAGAGGCCAGAGGATTCTGGGATGGCACAAATCCTAAGGAAGCTATCGTTTTCCGGCTGGTCTCTTTTAATAGCAAGGTAGCATTGGTGTACTGACAGAATGCTAGATCTGGGCTCAGAAAAAGCCTAGGTTTGAATCCTGACCTCAATATTGACTGGCTGAATGAACGCTGAGCCTCAGTCTCCTCATCTGCAAAAATGGGAGTATAAATACTTGTACTGCAGATGAGCAAATGAGAACCTACAGCATTCTGAAAATCTTAAAACACTAAAGATCAGCTATTACTATCGATGACCAATAAAGTTGGTTGTCTCAAAATTTAACCATGACCTCTTCTAAGAATTTGTTACCAACTTCAGAACAGGCTTGATCATAAAGGAAACCTCTTGTATTGAGTTTTCAATTCACCGAACAATTCTTTAAGGGAAAGGACTTTTATCTCCTTAAACTTTAACTCCTTAAACTCCTTTAATTTTTAACTGGTCACCCAAAAAAAAAAAAGTGAGGGTGGGGGAACGTTATGGCATTTGAGAGCTTATTATAACAATACCGCATGGATATTCCCTTCCCTGTTATTTGACTCTGATATCCTTCTGGACTTGGCCCCTGGATCTGGCTTTAGGGTCTTCTAAGAAGAACCTCAACTCTGCATCTCTCTCAGCACAGTGCTTTGCACACAGTAAGTACTAATAAAATGCTGGTTGCTGTTCAGCTTACTGGACTAGAGAAAAGACATAAAAATAAAGATGGGTTCAAAATCTTTAAAACTTACTATTTACACAATCTTGGGCAACTCATTTAAACTCTCTAGGCCTCAGTCTCCTGATCTGTAAAGTGAGGGGGTCAGACCAGATGACTGCAGTACCTTCCAGCTCTAAATTCTAAGATCCTGGGGCTCATGTGCACTCCAAGCACCTGATCAATGGTCTTCAACTTTACCTAGTCCCTCTAAATTAAGTCCCTTAATTTCTAGGAACCACATCCCAACCTGAACCACAACAGCAGTCAGGTGAGCCATTCTGGATGGTCTTCCTTCTGCTCTTCTGTACCTGCCCTTAGTTCTTGGATGCTCTCCAGTGGCCTCTTGCTACACTATCCTACACGTAACCACAAGCTCACTCTGTGTGCTGGAAGCAGCAACCTAGTTATGTCTACATGTTGCCTCCTACTTGGGATAACTTTGAGGGAACTGGGTACAGAAATGTTTCAAGCAATTTGCAAATCCCAACAGCTTCTCAACTGCAGTTTGCACAGATATCAAATCACCTTTTCAATATGAGAATAACATATTTCTAATTTGAGAATAAGCACTTTAAAAAAATGAGCTAGAAAGCAAATTATGCATCAGAGAGTCCTGGAACAGAGGAAAAGAGTTGGATTAAAGTTGGTGATAATCAATACAAGAGGGTTAGAAGGAATTAGGGCTCCCAGAAAGACCTGGGCTAGGGCAGTATGGTTCCAGGAGCTTAAGGAAACCAGAAGATTAACCGACAGCACCCAGAAAGTGGGCTATTCCAGGTGGGCTAAGGCCCTCCTCATCTTCCCCAGGAAAAATGACGATGTCAAAGAACAAATTAAAGATCAACTGACCTAATATTTTCCCATTTTGATTGTACAAAAGGAAGGAAATTTTATCTATCCTTCAAGGTCCGGTTCAAATGTTACCTCTTATCCCTGCTACCTACTAAAAATGATCCTGCCTTCCTCTGAACTCACAGCTCGCATTTACCACGTTTTACCCTTCCTTATTTATGTTTTTCTCTTTTAGCCTTAGCTATTACAAGCTCCTTAAAATCAGGTATTAAGTGCTTCACCTCTCTCTTCTTCTCCCCTATCTCCTAGCATAGTCCCCTGAACAAGAGCTTGGTGGGATTTTTTTGTGTTGGGTTTTTTTGTTTGTTTCATGAGACCAAGCCAATGGTCTCATGAAATTTCTGGACTTTCTGAACTTTTTTTTAACTTAAGAAGTTAGGAAGTTTCTCCTTCTTGCTAAACAATGAAAAGAATGAATAGACAATGGAGAGAAAAGATTAAAAAAAATTTATTTGAAGTATAGAAGGTCTTTAAGAATGCTTCCAGCATATGACTCATTTATGCAAAATCAACTGATTTACTTCCAGAAAATTGGACATTTTTTGTTTGCTGGGTTGGAGGGTTTTTTGGTTTAGTTTGGTTTGGGGTTTTTTTGGTTGGCTAGGTTTATTTGGCTGGATAGGTTGGTTGGGTAGGTCCCTTTGCATTCTGGGGTTTGAGGATAGATATAAAGGCTTGATAAAGAGTGGCTTTTCTTTTTGATTATGATTATAGTTTTAGATGTCTTCCCCTCCACCTCATCAACTGTGGTTACAAATGTCACTTCCCCTTGGTCACAATGGAAAAGGAGTCAGAAGTCATGGAGCTAACCCTTGAATCCTATGCTAGCTGACTGTGGGGAAGCTAAATTAACCTGAGTTTCAATTCCATCATCTGTTAAATAGGGACAAAACAATATTTCTACCAATATCACAAAACTGTTGCCAACAAAGTGCTCTGGTAACCTTTAAAGGATTACCTAGAGCTGAGATAAATTTTTTTAAAGTGTGTTTCAGGAAATGTTAATTTAGGGTCCTCAACCAAGATAAATAAATAACAGAAAAACATATTAAATACATATAATCTATAAATATAAAAATAAACAATATAAGAAAATATATTCTCACGAGCCTAACCCAGTGATACATACATACAAGAAAACTTACTCACACTGCTGTTGGGACAAATTGGAAAAAGAACCTGGCAATATAATGAAAGTGAAGAGTTTTAAGACTATAAAACAATTATTTCCGCTGCTCTAAAAAACCCTTGTGCAGTTTCTCTTGTCATTCTTGAAGTCTTGTATGGCTCACAGAATAGAACTCAAGACATAGATATAGATACATATATGCGTGTGTCTGTATACACACACACATATATACACACATATAAATGCATATACACATATGTATGTGTGTATACATACATATACCTATATGTATGCATCTAATATATACATGCATGTGTGTGTGCATATATGCACATGTGTGTATTTGTGTGCATGTATGTTTGTGTGTACATTTATATATATATATATATGAAAATAATACTAAGTGGTAAATGCTTCACATTCCTTCTGAAGAATTTTAATGGAAATATTAGCCAGGGTGTTATGGCTCCAAAAAATCTAAATAAGTGCTGAGTTTCTTTCTTCTTCTTCTTCTTCTTTTGGTAATCTTCCACTACCCAAAACCTTCAAGAAACAGACCAATATTACTCCTGAGTGACTTGTGTAGTAAACCCAAATTTGAAAAGAGGTATGAATAAAATAGCTGAGCTGCACATATGCCCCTCCACTACAAAGATCAACCTGCAAAGGATTAATATTAAGGGAAAAAATAGCATTTCTATTCTAAGTACCCTGGAAGCTTAAAAAGTAAAGCTCAGGATTCCCTTCACCTACCTGATCCCTATAACAAAAAAAACATTTTTAATTGGGGGAGGAATTTATTATAACCAAAGGTTAGTACTGTCGAACATTAAATAAATCTGACTTTAACTTCCAAATTTTTTGCATTTACCTGTGGTTTCTCCTTCTTGCTAAACAATGAAAAGAAATAGACAATGGAGAGAAAAGATAAAAAAGAATTTATTTGAAGTATAGAAGGTCTTTAAGAATGCTTCCAGCATATGACTCATTTATGCAAAATCAACTGATTTACTTCCAGAAAATTGGACATTTTTTGTTTGCTGGGTTGGAAGGTTTTTTGGTTTAGTTTGGTTTGGGGTTTTTTTGGTTGGCTAGGTTTATTTGGCTGGATAGGTTGGTTGGGTAGGTCCCTTTGCATTCTGGGGTTTGAGGATAGATATAAAGGCTTGATAAAGAGTAGATTTTCTTTTTAAAACATCATATACCTAGAATAGACCTTCAATACTGAGCGATGATCCAGGTAAGACCCCACCAATAAACCCAGAAAGAGAGCAAAATTTATATTCTTAAAGAAGCAGTGACCAAAATCAACCCAGAAAACTTCAACTGAGAAAGTCTTCCTTCATATCCTATGTGCCCACTTACTGAAAAATGACTTTAATTCCAAATTTTTTTTGAAAGTGTTTAAAGCTAAGTAAAATGATCATGAGAAGTATCATGCTGGCCTTGGGAGTCAGAAAAATATGGGTTCGAATTTAGCTTCTGAGACATACTGGTTGCGTGACCCTGGGTAAGTCACTTAAACTCTCAGTGACACCAGGAGACAAAGTAAGTTGCAGCGAAGATACATTCTCTCAGTAGAGGGAGTTCCCTAGATCCCTACACAAGTCCAGTTAAAAAAAAGTTCAATATTTAAGTTGAGGTCCCTGTCTTATATGGTGCCAGTATCTTGATCCAGGTTTCCTCAGCAGAGATGATGATCTCCTTACCTCTAAACAGACCATTCTTTAATAGCTTTCCCCTTCAATAAATTAGATTTTTACTAAAAAAAATAGACTTCAATCAGGTCTAAGAAGATATAATATCAAGCTACTTTATAATTACATGTCTGTAAGTCTTAATAGTAACAAATATTTACCTTTAATACTTGCCCCAGCAATTTTAAGCACTTCTTTTGGAAATGTTAGCAATACAAGTGTCATCTGCAAATGGTTAGTCTAAGACTCCAGCTGGAATCTGTGTTAAGATGGTGCTGACAACTTTAACAGGTGTTTCATGAAATTTGGGCCACTATACATTAAAAGTCTGTTTCACCATTTTAGAGAGCAAATCCCTGAAAGTAATATATGCTTGGCTGTCTCAAGTCACAGTAATGTAAAATGACTAAGCCCAGGAATAAATGAAATGAATGAAAAAGGCATTTATTAAGTACTTTATGCCAAGCCAAGAAAAAAAGAGTTCAATTAATGCACATTTGAAGAAATCTAAGCCCTCTTTCCCTAAAAGGACACAACCATAGATAACCTCCCCACCTCCAAGCCACTGAAAATAAGGAAATGAAATACTTCCTTTCAAAAAAGGTTTTTCCTCAGGAAAGTATGATTCAGATCCACAATTTGCACGTTTTTCCGTTATGTAACATAGAGGGATTTCCCTCAAACAGTAATGAAAACAATGTGATTCCATTAGACAGAGGTTCAAATCCTATGCAGTCGAAACATTTCTGTATTAGGATCTGGAAGAATTTGGGTTTTGGCCCCATTTCCTAATTTTGAAAACTGGCTGATTAACATTTAAAAGAAAACTTTAGTTTTAAGAACACATCTGACCTTCTGACTGTAGAGCAAAAATTATTTGATCAGCTACTTGATGTCAAAAGCAAACAAACTGGGTTCTGTCCCACTTTCACAAAAGCTCCATTCAAAGGCAGACGAGTGGCTTCAGAAAGCCCAGCACACAGCAGAAAGCTCCAGAAAAGAATAATGACATGAACGAAGCATGTGAATTCTTTAAAGAAAAAAAAAACCCACAGGTCTAACAAAACTTTGAAGCCTATACCAATATATAGCTCTACTTTTAACTTCAACTTTAAAATAAAAGAACGATCTGAAGAAAATCTCTTCAAAGTTCAAGATCAAGATCCCAGATGAGTTTTTAAAGACATTCCAGAACCCAGGCAATAACTACTATTTTTAAATGAATAAATGTATCAGAAGCTCATTACAATACTAGTAAAAAGCGGTATGGCATAATTAACAGAGCACTGGTTTGGGGGTCAGAAAGGTCTGGGCTCCCATCCTAACTCAAACATTTAACAGCAAGTCACTCAAGCTGGGCCTCAGTTTCCTCATCTGAGAAAAATAATAGCACCTACTTCAGAGAGTTCTCGTGCAGGTCAAAAAATAATGTATCTTAAAAAATTTATGAGGGGCGGCTAGGTGGCACAGTGAATAGAGCGCGGGCCCTGCAGTCAGGAGTACCTGAGTTCAAATCCAGCCCCAGACACTTAACACACACACACACACACACACACACACACACACACACTCACTAGCCGTGTGACCTTGGGCAAGTCACTTAACCCCAACTGCCCTCCAAAAAGCAAGATAAATAAATATTTCTGAGAAAAATTTACAAACTTCAAAGTGCTACATGAACATCAGCTAGTTTTGTTATCCCTTACCCCACCTGCTCCCTTTAAAAGACAATTCCCTTAAGAGCAGAAACTTTCATCCCATCTTTGACTCCCCTAATATCCCAATACCTTGACAGCTAAGGGATGCAGCACCTAGAGTGCTGGGCCTGGAGTCAGCAAGACCAGGGTTCAAATGTGAATTCAGATATTTATTACCTGTGTGACACTGAACAAAGTCACTTAACCTCTGTTTACCTCAGTTTGCTCCATGGTAAAATCAGTATAATAATAGTATTATCTTGCAGGGTTGTTGTGATGATCCAAAGAGGTACATGTTTAAAAAAAAAATGTTTAGCATAATGCCCAGCATATAGTAAGTACTCTATAAAGCTTATGCTCTCCCTCCTTGGTACACTGTCATGAATAAAATTAAGATATGAAAGGATTTGAAATTATGTTCATGTCATCCTTCTCTCTAAGGAAAGAGATGGTTTTATTTTTGTCTTTGTATGCTCTGGCATATGGAAGGTACTTAATAAATGCCTGTCAAATTCATTATGAAAAAATAGAAATTAAAATTGGGGAGAGGAAATTTGGCAAGATTTATGAAGAAGCTGAAGGAGGAAAATCCAAGAGGAACTCAAGCAGGTCTGGGAAAAGAAGATAAAAAAGGAAAAGGAAAAGGTTAAGAGGAAGAAGAGGGGGAAAGGAGGCTGTTGGTAAAATAAGGTAAGATTTCAGACCAGGTAAGAGGTTAGAAAGAGAAAGGAGAAGCTGTGATTGTCAAGGACCTGAGAAGACGAAAAGAATGATAACTTCATAGAAAACTACTCGCCCCTACTTCCCCACCAAACAAGCAATTTGCCAGAGTAATTCTCTAAGTCTAGTGGTTCTACTGGCCAAAATCAACAACAACGACAAACACACTTTTGCCATGTCTAAAAATGTATGTCTACACTGGAAAACTACAAAGGCAAGGAGACAAATGTGACATTATAGGTGGCATTGATATTGGTGGGGTGAAACCCATTTTGTGCAATATGGTGCTAGGAATCGTAACCCTTCCTCAAAAGGAACAAGAAGGGGGAAGAAGCATTTCTAGATCTCTTACTATGTGTCAGGCACTGTGCTATGAAACTTTTTTTAAAAAGTATTGTCTCATTTGATCACAAAAACCCTGGGAGTAAGTGCTATTATCCCCATTTTACAATAGGAGTTAAGTGACTGGCCCAGGGTCATATAACTAATACGTGACTGAGGTCAGATTTCATCTCAAGTCTTCCTGATTCCAGGTCCAGCATTCTATCTATTGTACTTCCAGCTACCTCTAAACAGGTAGGTAAGGGGAATGGAGATGAAAGAGGGGTGAGGGTGGGAAATGGCATTGTATTTTAAGAAAAACCTTATAATACTAAAAACCACTGGTAGAAGGTATTTGGTTGAAGACAAAAGGTAAAAAAAAAAACAGAAGTGACAGTCATAGAAATAGACTATAGACCACCTAACAGAAGAGATAAACAAGGAGTTTAGGAAACCAGTTTTAAGCCTGGCATAGTTATGATTGGAGACTTCAATTATCTAGTCATCAGTTAGAGTTCTTACTCTGCTAAAAGTGGAACAGCTAATATTCCTGACTTGTCTTAATGATCATAATCAGATCATTCTTCAAAACGTGAAGGAGCTCCTAATGGGAATTGCTATTCTGGATCTGATTCTTATCAACAAGGAGGAGCTGGCTGTTGGATTAAAAGTGATGGGACTGCTTAGTGGGAGTTGAACGCTCCATCTCAAGATCCATTAGAAAGAGAGAAGAAAGTCAGGCTTGTCTGATATGCACCTTAAATTTGGAGATGCAGGTTTCAAGAAGGGCAGAGGAAGGAACCCACAGTCTAAAATTCAAGAGAGGAAATGAGCCCACAATATATGGAAAGTTCCCAAGAAAATTCTGAAATTCAAAGAGAAAATTCCTATGTGGAAAAAAGGTGGGGAATTCCCTAAGGAGTATATGTCTGATGCCACCTAGTTCTTTAGAGATCAATAGATGGAACTGAAGTGCCGAATGAGACATACATTTTTAGACATGGCAAAAGTATGGGTTTGTTTTGCTTCACTATGCATATTTATCACAGGAATTGTGTTTTACTTTTTCTATTCAGAAGGGATTTGGAGGGGGAATGAGAACTAGTGATAACATTGCCAAGAAGAAAGAAAAGGGTCATTGAAGCATTTTTTTAAATTCACAGATGGGAACACAGACTAACAGGTCAGCTTTGAAAATAGTATATTTAATTTATCATATACTTTTTTTAAAGAAAGCAAGCTATACGTAGTTGAGTGTCATGATTTCACATATAATCTTTTTTTTTTTTTTTTGCTTTGTATGACATGCAAGTGTTCTTTTTCTGGTGTTTGTGAGCTCAGAATAAATATGTGTATATATTTAGATATGTGTGTATACATATATGTATATATAATTTTTAAAGAGCCTATAAACAAAAGGAGTTCAACCAGCTTAGATTTCAGAAGGACTTATACAAAATGTGGAAACAGAAGCTAATAATGGACTATAAATACAAGAATTTGGTAAAGTCCTGCAAGATTTGCGAGGAATGCTAAAGCTTAGAATGGGTTAAAACTAATGACAGTAAAATAAAAATCTAGGGACTACAAAAGGAAGTTTAATGTCATACTGGGGAAAAAAAGACTTAAAGAAAGGATATGACAGCTGCTGAGGGTAGATAGAAAGGCGAAACTCCTCAATTCTTTTCTCTATCAAGAAGTTGAGACCAAATATTAGGGGAAAAATAAGCACCTAGTTGGCTGTCTTTGATGAATTCAAGACATCCTGCAACCTAAGGTGTTGAAAAAGCTGAAAGATGTAATAGATACCCTTTGAAAGATCATGTAAAATAGGAAAGATATCGCAGGATTGGAGAAGGACAAATATCCTAGTTCTCAAAGGAGAAGAGGAAAGAGAAATGAGTCTTCAAAATCATAGGAGAATGAATTTTACTTTTATTAACTGTCAAAGTTTAAGGATATTGTTAATAAAGGAATGATTGCTGAATATCTAAAAAGGGAAGGAATAATACAGCAAAGAGCCAGCTTCACTTTGTTAAGAACAAGAAATCCCAGACTAACAATATTTCCTTCTTTGACAGGGTTATTACTTAAAATGGTAGATTAGGAAAATACTATAGATATAGCGTGCTTACATTCAAAATATCTGACAAACAATCTCATATCACACATGGGGAAAACATGGAGAAAAGTAGGCTAAATTAGGTGGTTAGGTGGTTTCAGAACTGGTTGAATGGCCATTAAAGACCATCAGAGAGGAGTCATTAATGGTTTGATAGCAACCCAGAAGGAGGTCTCTAAGGGAGTATCCTTGGATCTATACTTGGGCCTATGTTGTTTTTATATTTTTATTAACTTCAAAGTTTAGGTGGTATATTTATCAAGGTGCAGATGACACAAACCTAAGAAAAATATACCATGGTATTCAACTCCTCCCTTTTACCTATCCTGATTCATCTGAATGAGACATACCCATTCAGGGGCATAGTCCAGTCATGTATATCCCTCCAAGTCTCAGCAGTACCTAATATAACATCAAGGCTGGTGCCCCTTGAGTTAGGACCTCCACTTCTCATTTACTACCTAAACTTTAGGCATTTGTGTGTAGCTACTTGAGATCACAGGTTTTCATGAACAGCTTCTGGATTTTGCCTCCAGTGAATTTTTAAGGATTTTACTGGCTATTCTTTCTTTCTCTATAGCAGGAGGTAGCCATCTCAGAAGATCAAGAATGCAGCTGGCAGCCAGAGACAGTGGAAGCTAGTCTCAAAGGACTGGTATACAATCATTCAGAGCAGCCAAAAGCAGCTGACTCCTGCATCCCCACTTAAGATGTTTCCTTAGAACATCTACCTGTTAAGAAAATGCAGTACTGAAGCCAGTGCCAAACTTTCTGGAAAAAACGTGTTTGGCTTTTCAAAGAATCACCTCTTACTGTTTCTAGGTAGTGCTTACACATATAAGCAAACATCTTGAGGTTCATTTGAATTCTCATTTGCTTGCTATCAAGCTCAGAAAGTTTGTCTTTAGGGTTCACGAACTAGAGCCATTAGAAATCCACATCAGAATCTAATAGATTAATCTCTAGAAATAGCACCTGCTTTAGTGAACTTTAACTGAGTTACTATTATTTAGAGTTTTAAAAATATATATACAGTCAAGACCAAGGGTCAGAAAAAGATGGGAAAAGTCAATGTTGGAGGGGTTGTGGGAAAGATAGGGACATAAGCACACTGTTGGTGGGGCTGTGAAATTGTACAACCAGCCTGGAAAGCAATTTGGAATTATGCAAAGCGGCTAAAGTATCTATCTATCCCCTTTGACCTAGGGTTTCCACTGCTAGGCATATACCCCCAAGAAGGTCACTGATAAAAAGAAAGGCTCCATATACTCCAAAATAGCACTTTTTGTTTTAGCAAAGAGCTAGAAACAAAGTAGGTGGCCATCAACTGGAGAATGGCTAAATAAAACTGTGGTACAGGAATGTAATGGAATATTTTCTTCAATGTACTGATTGGTTTTGTTGTGAATCCTGAGCTAAATTTTGAAAGAAGCAAGGGATTCTAAGAGATAGAAATGAGGAAGGAATACATTCCAGGCACAACGAAGAAAGCCAATTCAGAACAGGAACAGAAATGACATCATATAATCATAGATCTAGAACTGGAGGGGCCCTCAGAAGCCATACAAGTTCATTTTATAGATGAGAAAACTGAGGCTTAAGGAGGTGATCCTAAGGTCTCTCTTCCACCTCTACTCATGGAGCTACTTGGTGAGATATTTGGGGATACTTTTAACAGATGAACTAATTATCATTGATATCAGTCCTGTCTTTTCAACCATAAGTTCAATATCATCCACAGAAGTTTAAATTGTGGGTTGTGTCCAGGCTCACTTCAATTGATGCTTTCTGTTTTTCTAACCTAAAGATGTCCGTGGAGTTTATAATCCCAAGGATTTAAGAATCCATGCATTTTACTGCACCTGCAAAATCTTCATGAAACTTGCTTCTCATGGGAAATGTGTCATGCTACAAAATGGAGATAGAGAAGTAATACAAAAGACATTATTAATAAGTCAGCAGTAAATAAGTATGCACAAATCAATGTTTTATATTGTTAGAAATTCAAAACGTTTTAAATAGGGTTTCAGAAAAAAAAAAGTAAGTCATTACAACCTAGGAAAGTGGAACTTTTTAATATATGAGTTAGCTATACACTTTGGCCCTCCTTTCTATGGCCTTCTAGGCTTAAACACTGAAATAATCCAGGTCACTCTGTGTCACTGTATTTATAGTCCAAAGAGGCAGTATTATTTAGAAAAGTTGCCAAGTGCTGACCACAGGTATGCAACCTAATCAGTGCTCAGGTCTCAGGACACAGAAGTACTGTGCTACAAAAATAAATGCTCTTTCAGGTCGGCAGGGAACTTCCTTCAGAGAGAAATCTTAGTTTGTCATAATGTCAAGGCAATCTGATGCCAAAAATATTTTAATTTGCTCTTCCTTTTTAACTGATGACACTGAACAAACATAACAGGATGCAAATTTACACACACACCCCACTTCATGACACCCACACCCACCAACATCACCCCAGTCCCCAGAGGAAAACAAACATACACATACACATATCCTACAGGATGTGATAAACTGCCCCAGCTACAGTCAAGACCAAGGGTCAGAAAAGGTGAGAACAGTCAGTGTTGGAGGGGTTATGGGAAAGATAGGGGACACAAGTATATTGTTGGCAGGGCTGTGAAATAGTAAAACCAGCCTGGAAAGCAATTTAGAATTATGCAAACTAAATGCTTAAAAGATCCATATCCTTTGACCTAGGGACTTCGCTGCCAGGCATATCCCTGAAGGAGGGCACTGATAACAAGAAAGGCCCTATATACTCCAAAAATCACTTTTTGTTTTAGCAGAGTTGGAAACAAAGTAGATGTTTATCAGTTGGAGAATGACTAAACAAATTGTGGTATATTCATGTAAGAGAGGATCATCTCACTGCATGCCTGTTACCTGGTAATGGGACATACAACTAGAAAGGGTAAAATCAGTGGCTGCTCAATAACAGTTGATGCTTTAATTTGTTGTTCAGTTGTGCTTGACTCTTTGTGACCCCATTGGGAATTCTTGGCAAACATGCTGGAATGGTTTGCCATATCTTTCTCTAGCTCATGTTACAGATGAAGAAACTGAGGCAAAAAGTGTGAAGTGACTTGCCCAGGGTAGAACAGCTAATTAAGTGTCTGAGGCCAAATTTGAACTCAGGTCTTCCTGACTCCAGTGCCCAGGGCTCTATCCACTGCATCACCTAGTTGCCCTTTAACTGATATTTATGTAAGGCAATTTACTACTAGGTGGACAGAATGTTAGTAACAGCTACAAATCCAAGAAGTGTAAAAACTGTATCTATTGCAAGGCTTCTAAAGCTTTTTTTTTTAAAGTCATATTTTTAGTGTTTTCCTACCCTACGAATTTGGATTAAAGAGATGTGGAATCCAGTTAGAGCTCTGAAAACACCCCTCCAATAGACTGTTAGCTTCTTGAGGATAAGCATTGTTTCATTTTTGCCTTTGTACCCCCATCACCTTGTACATTTTCCCCCTACATCTATTATTTCATCTATGTAGGGAATTCCCTGAGATGGAAACTCCCTCCACTAATGCAAACCTTTTAACACAGTCTTAGAAAGTTGCCTATAGACACTAAGAGCTTAAGCACTAGCATGAATCACACACTTAGACCTGAACCCATATCTTAACCCTAAAATCAATCCTATACTATGTATGTTAATAACAGCTATTTATTTCTCAAGAAGCTACTGTGGATAGTCATAGGATTACAGATTTGGAGCTAATCCAACCCACCTCCCTTTACGAATGAGTCAATCCTAAAAGTTAACCTTTATAGAGGCTTTAAGATTGGTACAGCACTCTACATATATTATCTCATTTGACCATCACAACCACAAGTTAAGTACTATCCTTACCCCCATTTTGCAGATTAATAAACTAAGGCTGCATAAAGCTAAGGGACATGCCCAGCATTATAAAGCTAGTAAAAACGCGAAGTGAAATTTGAACCGGTCTTCCTGACTTCTAGGCTATCACATTTGAACCCAGGCACTTAGATTCGAAATCCAACCACACTCACTCCACTGCCCTGGGTTGCCTACCCGAAAGACCAAAAACAAAAACAAACTAACAAAAACAAACCCTAAACTAAAAACTGTCTGTCTTCAAGGAGTTTACTACATTCTATGGAAACACAAAACACATGTCCACATGAACTAAACTTAGAGAAATAGCGGAAGGCTTCTCCTGGGGGCAGTCTCAGTTTCTTTCTCTGTAAAATAGGAAGGAGGGATTTCCAATCCCAGCTCTAATAATCTATGATTCCAATCCTTAGTTAGGTATACCACTGGATGCATGAAACACAGCAATTAGAAGAAGTTAATAGTTTTAATTGTGGTCACACCCACGGGAGAGACAGAGTCTTAAAAGCTTATCCAAAGTTTGATGCTGTCATGAGAAAGGACACCCAGGAGAGAGAAGCAAAGCATCCTTGGGGTAAAAGCAACAGCCTGGTTCTTTCGGATAGAGCCCGCCCACTCTACAAAAGAGGCTTAAAGTAGCCTTCTCTGTCGTCGCCCTAGGAGCCCCAGGGAGATGCCGCATAGGCTGCAGGTCAACTCAGAGTGAAAGTGACTAACACGAGCTCCAGACGAATTGCTTAGGTCCTAGCCAAACACACACACACTCCTACCCTCTAAGGCAGTTTCAATAGGCGACAAATAGATTTTCCCCTGGTCTTAAAACAAATGGAAAATTCTTTCTCTTCATTTTCAATCCCCAACCACAGCCTAGGAATGCAACTTTCTCCCGGCAACAACACCCTCCCATAGCAAAAGACAAAAGACAGCTAGTGCTCCGAATTCCTGGGGTCAGGGTTACTAGTGAAGAGAAATGTTACAAAGTTAACACAGCGGCAGTTTGCGCCGAGAAAAGCGAATAAAGTAGCCAGCCAGAATCACGCTTTCTTTCTTTCTTTACCTGTTTAAACACAGCCTTCTAGTTCCTCGGGGTTGTTCTGGACAGGGTGCCTTTACGAGCAGCGACCAGAGCCACCCACACAAAAGGTGCGTTGTGCCTCTAAAGGCCAGAACTAAACCAACAGAGGCTGCTCAGTGGAGGGCTGTAGAGTCCAAGCGCAGCCAGCCAGAACTGTGGCCGGTCAAGGAAAGACGGCACAGAAAAAAAGTTTTGCCGAACTGCGGTCCTAGACGCACGTTCTACCACCCGCCGCCCCCCAAATCGCAAAGCAAGGGTTCCCAAGCACTCGGCAAACTTTCTGTCACTAAATGCACCCGAAGCTACAAGCCTTGCCACCACTCCTGTCCATCCCCCTATTTCCCCCCACTCCCCCCCAAAAAAAAACAGCTGGGAAGAGGGGGAACGGACTTGGGAGAGGTTCGGCGAACCAGGCAGCCTGTAAGCCAACTTTTGCTTCTCGGCTCTCTCGGCAGCTATGTCCTTTCTGCTCCTCAGGCTGAGATGGGACTCTTCCCCCAACCCCTTCAAAAAAGAAAAGGGGAACCCGATCCTTATCAAGCACTGCACTCCATTCTCTCCCCCGACCCCGCTTCCGACACAACGCAAGCGTCCCCCAAAACTTGTTCTCACCTTTGGTCCAATCCACCACTTGCTTGGGGCTCCACTTGGTCACGGGTTCCATCGTGAGCCTGCCACTCAGTCCCGGACTAGGCTAAAAGGTCCGCTGGAAAGCGTCCGGCGCCCGAGTCTCGCTAACACCTCCCTCCCTCAGGCAGGGCTGAACCCTCTGATTCTCCTTTTTTCCAGACTAAACACCTCGCTCCCGACGGTCCATCACAGTGGCTAGAAGAGACAGTATCTGCAGGTACCGTCCTGTTCCGCACAACCACCCTCTTAGCAACGTCTCTCCGACTCCCAGGGCTGGCAAGCCCGGCCTCTTCCCCAACACACGGAGACACAGCTGTGGAGCTCCTCCTCCAGCTGCCAACACGCCAGCTGCAGCAACTCCTCCTCCTTCTCCTCCTCCTCCTCCTCCTTCTCCACCTTCTCCTCCTCCTCCTCCTCCACTTTCTCCTCCTCCTCCTCCTCCTCCTCCTCGGCTGCCCGATCCGATCCGCCTCTACAGCTCCGGCCACAGCTGACCCGCTCTTCGACTGCTGGAGCCCTCCTGCCGCAGCCCCTGACTGACACTCCTTCCCACTCCCGAGCCCCACTGTCCAGCACCGCTTGCTTCCGAAGTTGTCACGATGCTCCCTTCCCTCCGACCCAGGCGCCTCCTCTTTATAACGTGGAAGACGATTCCTGCTCCCACAGCGCTCTAGTGTGTTTGTGTGTGTAGGACACTTATTCGTGCTCCCCCGGAGCCCGGGTGAGAGGAGGAGGTCCTCTCCGTAGCCTTCCCGCCAGCAGGTTCCAACTCCTTAATCTCCCGGGTGCGCACATGGAAAAAAGGAGGAGGGGAAAGCGGCTGTTCTCGGGTTACACAGTTTCTACTCTTTCGGTTGCCAACAGGATAAGGGAGCGAGAGCGGGGGCGGGGGTGGGGGTGGTTTGAGTGAAACCCGTGAGAGGGGGGAGGGCGCGTCCCAAACCACCCCGCTCTGGTTACTTTCCCTCTTTTCAGTCTTTCTCACTCCTACCCCAAGTGGTGGCTGTTCCTTTACTTTGAAGTTACTTACTTTAAAAAAAAAAAAAACCAGCCTTCATCCCCATCCCTGACTGGGTTTTTGTACAATGTGCGTACATCCAGGAGAGTATACTCGGTTATGTTAGGGCCATGTGTCCTTGTTTTAATGGCCTTGGAAAAGTAGAACAGCGTCCGCCTATCAGGGCTTGAGCAACAAACACGTATACACACGCGCTGCTTTTCTTTCTGGTCACTTGAAATACTTTTAGGAACCATTGCATTGTGGTGTATGTTTTCTTAATTTAAAAGTATTCTAGTTCCAGCCAAAATGGACTACCTGGTTTTCAACCCGTTGCATGGAAGCTTTCCTCCCCTGTACCTTGGCTGCTAGTGCCTCCCATTCCTTAACCACCTCCACTACCTCATCTTTCCTGGCTGAAACCTTAGCCTTCTTTCTCCACTGAGGTCAAATACCACCTCTTCCACGAAGGCTTACTTGAATGCCTCAACTAGGATCTGCCTGTCTCCGTGTCTTCCTCCTCCTCCTCCTCTTTTCTCTCTCCCTCCCTCCATTCCTCCTCTTCCTCCTTCCTCTTCTCTCTCTCTCTTTCTCTCTCTCTTTCTCTCCACCCCACCCCCCATTTTATTCCTCTTATGGACAGACCAGCTAAAGTTACTAGAAAGAGCATTGGATAGGAAGTCAGGTGACCAAGAATCCAAACTGTCAAACCAAATCATTTAATAAGCACCTACTATATGCCTGTGCTAAGCGCAGTGAATGTGAATACAAGCAAATAATATGATGAGCTCTTGTTAATTTAGATCATAATTATTTCTGTGTATTCTAGACCCACACTAAATTGTAGACTTGGGAAGAGAGAGCAGGGATTGTAGGAAGGCTATTCGTACCCCTTCCTAGAGATGATTTTACTCATTCCAGCTTCCCTGAACAATTTGTAATATGCTGAACCCTACTCCCACCCATTCACCTCTCCATTGACCTTTGAGCAGCCAGCGATGGAGACCCTCCTAAAACTTTTGCTAGTTTACGTATCAAAATATTACTATATTGCTTGCAATATAGTAATATTTTGATACGTAAACTAGCAAAAGGTTTTAAAGAACCATAGAATAGAAGTTTTGTAAAGGCAATCTGCTCTACACACCTTTCACCAAGTGGGAAGAGGAATCTTCAAAGAACCTGAATTCACATCCTGCCTCTGATGCTTGTAACCTGAATGACCTTGGACATTCTGGGCCCCCAGTTTGCTCTTCTGTAAAATATGAAGGTTAGACAAGATGACCTCTGAGGTCCTTTCCAGTTCTGGTCTCCCCCTTCTTCACCAAACAAGATTTCACAAAGTTTTAGCCGTTGTTAGGGCAGCTAGGTGGTGCAATGGATGGAGTACTGGGCCTGGAGTCAGGAAGATTCATCTTCATGGGTTTCAATTTGGACTCAGACATTTCCTAGCTGTGTGACCCTGGGCAAGTCACTTAACCTTGTTTGCCTCAGTTTCCTCATCTGTCAAATGAGCTGGACAAGGAAATGGCAAACCACTCCAGTATCTTTTGCAAGAAAACCCCAAATCGGGTCACAAAGAGTCATACATGACTGAACAAGAGTCCATTGTTCACATATACCCATTGAGGACCCCTCTTAATTCCTTAAGCCTCTAAATATTGCCCAGCCACTTAATATGAAGAAACACATCATTCTTCCAGGTGCTTACAGTCCAAAGCAGAAATTTCAGAATTCAAACAAATCTGCATCAAGGCAGTTACACAGCTCTGCTCAACTGGGTACAACAGAGGGACCCACACCAAAGTCTATTTGTATGGTGAGATGCAGATGCAATTTGAATGTGAATGTAATCTAGCTATGAAATTAAGTGAGCAATGTATACCCAGATTTCTGCCTTCTGTGAAGGAATAAGATGGAGATTTTAAAAATAAAAATGCTGAGTAAATGATGAGATTTAGTGGCGAACTGAAATTTTATCTTTCTGTTGCAAATTTCAGTTGGGGCATATGCAAGCCTTGATAAAGGCTGCTGGTCTTTTGTTTCTAGTCCCCAGTTTGTATCCCCAGTCAGACTATATGATCTGGCAATGCATGTTGCTGTTACAAAATGAAAACAACAACAAAACAATTTATTTTCTTATAAATCTCATTTAATTTTTAGCCAAGACTCAAATTCATCCTTTGAGCTGTGTTACCCTGAGCAAGTCACTTAACCTCTCAGCCTCATTTTTCTCATCTGTAAAATGGGATTCATAATAGTAATAACTTCACAGAGGCAAATGCAGTAATATGTGTAAAGTAGTTTGCAAACCTTTAATCTCTGCATAAATGCTAGTTATAGTTATTAATATTGTATGCATCCTATTATTAGAATTCTGTTCTAATATTCTATTATTATTATATGCATTCTGCAATTTTGTCTTGGATAAAAATTTAAATTAAAAAAAAAAAGGAGTAAGCCAGGGTTAATGGTTAAATTGCTAGGTCTGGAGTCAAGAAGATTTGGGTTCAAATTCTGCTTCAGACACTTACTATGAGACCTTGCACAAGTCACAGCCTCTCTGAGATTCAGTTTCCTTATCTGTTTTGTTTGTGTAAAAATACTTGTAGTACTTACCTCATGGAGGGGTTGTGAGGCTCAAATGAGATAATGAATATAAAGTTCTTTCCAAACTTTAAAGGCTACATAAATGTCAGTTATTATAAAAGTCAAGTTATTGTCAGCAACAGTTCAGAATAATTGGCCAATTAATTATTTTCCTGTTTATGGTTCCTGCCTAGAAAGCTAATTGTGATTTAAATATAAACCTTTCTGCCTTTAATTGCAGGTGTTTGTTGGTAGAAATGATATCTAAACCTGACTTCCTGTTGGAAAATGCAGAGTTGTGAAACCAAACACAGTTTCATTTCCTAATGGATACTAATAGCATTTAATCGAATCAGAACCTCATAGGTAAATGGTTCGGTTTTTTTTTTAATTGAAGTATAAACAAAAGGGTAATTCATGAATTTGCTAATTGTCTTTTCCTACGACTCTAGTCTGGGTTGCATCTTTAGGCATTAAAAAAAAAAAATCCCTCCCCCCTCCCAACCACTAAAAGCTTTTAACACTTTGTTAGCACTTCTTTTGTGTCCTTTCACCTTCTACTTTGCATTATTATTATTTGTGAATAGAATCTTATCTTCCCTACAGTAATTTCCCAGTCGAAAGGTACTGAATCTTACTGTTTTCCCCCAAGCCCTAGCACAGTGAATTCAAGCAAAGACCTTGAATGCTCTGCCATCCAGCTCTCACTGTGCAATCTTCTGGGGCTATAGTTCCAGAGTTTTATCTTTTGGCTCGTATGCAACATAGACGTAATCAAACTGCCCTCCTGTCAGTACATCTTTGTTTCTTGTCCCAAAATATTCCCTGCTTAAGGGTTCGGGGGAGGGGGAGAGGGAGTATCACATCTTTTTTTTTTCTTTTTTTTAACATACTAAACAATTTTTAACATTTTTTTTAAATTTTGAGTTCCAAATCCTCTCTCTCCTCTCCCCCCTCGTTGAGAAGGCAAGCAATTTGATACATGTGCAGTCATGCAAAGCATATCTTCATCTTAGTCATATTTTGAAAAAAACACAGAAAAAAAAACAAGAAAAATAAAGTAAGAAAGTATGCTTCGATCTTTATTCAAACTCCATCAGTTCTTTCTCTGGTGATGGATAGCATTTTTCATTGAGTCCTTTGAAATTGTCTTGGATCATGGTATTGTTGAGAAGAGCTAAGTCACTCACAGTTGTTGATCATACAATACTGCTGTTACTGTGTACAATGTTCCCCTAATTCTGGTTACTTCACTTTGCATCCATTCCTTTACATCTTTATAGGTTTTTTCTGACAATGTCCTGCTCATCATTTCTTACAGCACATTAGTATTCCACTTCAATCATATACCACAACTTGTTCAGCCATTCACCAATTGATGGACATCCCCTCAATTTCTAATTCCTTGTCACCACAAAAAAGATCAGCTATAAATATTTTTGTACATATAGGTCCTTTTTTAAAAAAAAATCTCTTTGGGATACAGACTTAGCAGTGGTATTGCTGGGTCAAAGGGTATGCACAGTTTTATAACCCTTTGGGCATAGTTCCAAATTGCTCCCTAGAATGGCTGGATCAGTTCACAACTGCACCAACTCTGCTTTAGTGTCCCAATTTTTCCACATCTCCTCCACAATTTATCATTTTTATTTTCTGTTATATTAGCCAATCTGTTAGGTGTGGCTAACAAAACTAAATCAGAGTTGTTTTAGTTTGTATTTCTCCAATCAATAGTGATTTGTAGTATTTTTATTTGACTATAGATACCTTTGATTTCTTTCTCTGAAAACTGCCTGTTTATATCCTGTCCATAACTGAACTCATCTTTTCCCCAAAACCTTCCTGTCTTCCTAATGATCATATTACTATGGATTACCGTTACTATCATCCTCTCAGTGACACAGACTTTCAAAATAGGTATCACTCTCAACTCCTCTCTCAGTTCCCATATACAATCAGTTAGCAAGTCCTATAATTTCTCCCTTCAAAATATCTCTTATGTGTCCCCTTCTTTCTTATGACACTGCAGTTACCCTGTTGTAGACCCTCATCACCTCAAAACTTGGACTATAGCAATAGCCTGCTGACTGATCTCTCTGGCTCAAGTGTCCCCAAACTCCAATCCCTTCCTCCCTCAGCTGTGAAATTGACCTTCTTAAAATACATCTGCCCATATCACAAACACAGCCTTCCCTACCCCTTCAGTCAACTCCTGTGACTTCCTATGACCTCCAGGATCAAATATAAAAGCTTTCAAAGCCCCTGAAAGCCTGACCCCTTTCTGCCTTTCCAGTCTTTTTACATCTCGTGCCATGCAAATCAGTGACACTGGCCTCTTTGGCCACTGGCTGCTCCTCTAACTAGATGGTCTATCTCCCAATTCTCAGCATTTTCACTGGCTGCCCCAGCCCCCCTGCACAAAAGCTTCTCCTTCCTCATCTCCATCTTCTTCTAGCTTCCCAGATTTTGTTCAAGTCTCAGGTAAGGCCTCACCTTTTGCAAGAGACCTTCCTCAGTCTTCACTCAGTCTTAGCGCTTCCCTCTGAGACCGCCCCAGATTGGTCCTTTATACTTCTTGTTTGTACCTAATTATTTGCATTTTGTCCCCCTCCCATTCATTAGACTGTTAGCTCCTGGGGAGTAGGGACTGTTTTGTTCTTGTTTGTGTGGTAGTTTTTTGGCTTCCATTGTATCCCTGGCACTTAGCATACTGACTGGCACCTAGAGGGAGCTTAATAATAATAAATAAATGCTTGTTGACTGCATCAGTTACCGGGGTGTTTTCTCATCATCATCAATTAGGTTTGGTTTTTTTCCTATTAATTTATTTTTAGTTTTCAATATTCACTTCCACAAGATTTTGAGTTCCAGATTTTCTCCCCATCTCTCCCTTCCTCTCACCCCAACATGCATTCTGATTATCCCTTCCCCCAATCTGCCTTCCCTTCTATCACTACCACCACCACCCCCTTCTCTTATCCCCTTCCCTTCTGTTTTCCTGTAGGGCAAGATAGATTTCCATACCCCATTGCCTGTAAATCTTATTTCCCAGTTTCATATAAAAACAATTTTTAACATGCATTTTTAAAACTTTTGAGCTCTGGGGTAGCTAGGTGATGAAGTGCACCAGCCCTGGAGTCCAGAGGACCCGAATTCAAATCCAGCCTCAGACACTTAACGCTTACTAGCCGTGTGACCTTGGGCAAGTCACTTAACCCTAATTGCCCTGCCCTCCCCCCTCCAAAAAGCAAAGAAAACCCCTAAAACCAAAAAACCCCAAAACTTTGAGTTCCACATTCTCTCCCTTTGTCCCTCCCCACCCACCTCACTGAGAAGGCAGGCATCACTTAGCATTTATTAAAGCACTTTCTATGTGCTCATTGCTGAGGCTACAAAAGGAGGTTCCTATTAAACATTTATTAAGCACCTACTATGTGCCAGGCAACTCTGCTAAGCACTGGACAGTTAGACCCTGTAACAGTAAAATACTAGGTCCAGTTCTCTTCCCTATTAGTGAAAGCATAAGAATCCCTATTAACGTGTGGAGACTTTCTTGAAGTTAGGTATACCATGCTTATCTATAATACGACTTCATTATAAAGAAATTGGTTAGCTAAAGACCTCAGGCTGCAGAATTGACAGTCTTTATGTCAGCCCTTCCCCATCTGGCCAAGAATAAGTGCTTAGCTCCCTATCAGGGCAACAAGGTCTCAAAGGGTTCTTATCACAGAAGTGCTGCCCAACAAATTGAAATTCCTCTGATCTCTGCAGGTAGGTGTGTTAATGAAGCCATGCCTATGAGAAGCCATGTCTAACTTGCTTTCACTGAGCCTTATCTGTGGGTCTCAAAGGTTATATCTTATAGGTGGGCACCTGGAAATCTCTATTTTTATAATTCCTGAAATAACTTGATCAAATTAAACCTTTTAAAAAGACATACTGCTTTAAAAAAAAAGAAAGAAAGAAAGAAAAAGGCCACTGGCACTTTTAAATCCTATTCCCAGGAAATTCAAGTTGTATTTTTAAAAAGATAGCGTGCAAAGAAATACCCACAAAAGACCTGAACAGCTTTGCCCTCAACAGCTGAATCAGCTAATAAAAGGACTTCCCATAGACAAAGAAGGCCATGGTTTCTGCTGTGATTTATTCGAGTTGTTCTCTTCTCTACTCTCAAGTTCCTAAGTGTTCAAACAGAACCAGATATATTTCTTGTCAGTTGTTTTTGCAGTTCCGAATTAACTTTATGGAATATCATCTTGATGCAGAAGTGCATTTCCAAGTTCCTGAGACATCTCCTTTTGCTTCAAACAGAAATTGCGTACTGATAAGTAACAGGCACACATCTCACCTTGCGGGGTGATTTAATTACTAGACACAAAGCTCCTTGACATCGTTATCTGAAAGCCCCTCTGGAAGTTTTATACACAGATGTGTATATTTTAATTTGACCAACTGAACTCTTAAAATGAGAACCAAACCTTGAAAAGAAAAAAATGACATAAACAAACCCCCCCCAATCTGTTTTTCCTTAAAATGGCTAAATATTAGGGACTTAAAAAGGCAAGAATTAAAATGAATTTTTCTTAATCTTTTAGGTTAATCTGTTTTGATCCAAAGGCGGCTAGGTGGCAAAGTGGTAAATCACCAGGAGTAAAGTTAGCACTACCTAGGTTCAAATCTGACCTCAGACACTTACCAGCTGTGTTACTAGAGAAAGTCACTTACCCCATTTGCCTCAGTTCCTCATTTGTCAAATGAGCTAGAGAAGGAAATGGTAAACCGCTCTAGT
The DNA here is from genome assembly GCA_028646515.1 of Pseudochirops corinnae. NCBI lineage: Eukaryota > Metazoa > Chordata > Mammalia > Diprotodontia > Pseudocheiridae > Pseudochirops > Pseudochirops corinnae. The sequence continues at coordinate 56,162 of JAQQSV010000478.1, forward strand.
ATCTTTGCCAAGAAAACCTCCAATGGGGTCGGTCACAAAGAGTCAGACACAACTGAGCAACAACAAAATTTTGATCCTGGGTAGTCAGCATTAATTCTTCAGTGTGTCACTTCAGATAAAATATGGAGAAAATTCTAAATGCAACATATTATTCCATAGAACTCTGATATATCATGGTCAGTAGAAAAAATTGGATTTGGAGTCAAAAGATCTGAGTTCAAATCCTTATTCTTCCACTTACTATCTGTGTGATATGTCAGTCACCTCACCTCTCTGAGTTTTCTCTCTTCATCTACAAAATTAGATGACTTCAAAGTTTCCTATATACTCTTAATCTATAATCATGTGGCTCAGAGATCATTTTCAGAAGCTTCAGATTTATGTAACCAAACACATAAAGTTATGAAGACAAAAGGGGAGAAATTGGTCCATGCAGCTGTACACTACAAAGATATTTAAATCTGCTAGTCACAACTAGTCAGAAACATAACTGGATCTGCCCATGAAAAACATGCCTATCCTGCAAAGGTGGGGGCACCTAAATATGTGAGCCTATGGCCAGGTTAAGAGTCCTGACTCTTCCCTCCCTACAAAAGGAAATGTGCAAATATAGGAATCACTTAAGTTGAGGAAAGGTGGGAAGAAACAGAAGTATACTACAAGGGCAGAAGTATTTAGTCTATGTTAAATCTTAAAAAAAGGAAAAGAAAAAAATTTATGAATCAATGTTTTCCTATAACAAGGATCCATGTGATTTTTTTTTTTTTTGGTTTATGTTTTTTTGTTGTTTTTTTTTTGAGGGGGGAAGGCAGGGCAATTGGGGTTAAGTGTCTTGTCCAAAGTCACACGGCTAATAAGTGTTAAGTGTCTGAGGTCAAATTTGAACTCATGTCCTCCTGACTCCAGGGCTGGTGCTCTATTCACTTTGCCACCTAGCTGCCCTACTCTATATGATTTTAAGAGTAACCTCAAGGGTAAAAATGAACAGGAAAATTTGTACTTTCTGCCCAGAAAAAGTCAGCAAGATAGAAATTAAAATCCCCAACTACTTCACAAGCATTTTACCTTCATAGCAACAATAATTGTTGTACAGTGTGTTTTTACCCTGGAAGAAGCTTCCAACTCATGTTTCTGCTTCCGTATTAGGAAAGTCACATTACAGAGGCCTAGTGAAAGAAGACATCCTCTCTCCATATCCTTCCACAGGGTTTTCCTAGGCGTAAGCCTAGCAAACAAGCAGTCTGCATTCCAGAGATCTCCTTGATATTTGACCTGGAAACTGGTAGAAAACCCCTCTTTTAAATATCCTTATTGTTTATCCCTACCACAGGGGAGGCAGGGAGGGAATAACCATTTCTATAGGACTTACTGTTTGCCAGGTACCATGTTTAGTATATTTAACAATTATTGTATCATTTGATCCTCACAACAACCCTGGGAGGTAGGTACTATTATTATCTCCCATTTTACAGTTGAAGAAACTGAGTCAGACAGAGGTTAAATGACTCACCTAGGTCACTAAGTTTCCAAGGCCAGATCTGAACTCTGGTTTTCTTGACTACAGACCCCAACACTCTCCACACTTCATCACTATCTGCCTCCAAGTAGATAGAAGGGATTAAGACTTAAAATCAAGGAAGTAGGTCCTTGGGCCTATCTCTACAATGATCCAAGGTATAACACTAATTGGCTGAAGGAACTGGGGATATATAGCTTCTAGGAAAAAAAAAAGTTGAGAGAAGAAGATCCCAGTTTTAAAATATTTTAAAGATGAAAGAAAGAGATGCATAGATGGATAGATAGACAAAGAAGCAGCACATTTATTAAGTACTTACTGAGTGGAAACTGGATGACCCTTGGTCAGTGATGTTCTAGAAGGGACTAGATGACTTCTGAACTCCCTTCCAACTCTTAGAGTCTAGAACAGAAGGGGTACTGTCTACTGAATGCCAGGCACACTGTAAGTAGAGTTTAGTCCAGTTTGATTAAATAAACGTGTACTGAGCACCTTCTCTTTGCAAGGCACTAGACTGGGGGCAATGGGAAAATAATGATGAATAAGATGTAGTCCAACTCAGTTTAATAGTAAGGGAAAGAGAGTCAAAAATATAATACAATACAAAACACAATGTGAAATTGTTATAAAAGGAATAAAGTAAAAATGTCTAATAAGTACTTATTAAGTCCCTACTATATGCCAGAGGAAATTGAGGTTAAGTGACTTGTCCAAGGTAACACAGCTAACAGTTATCCAAAGCCAGATTTAAACTCAGGTCATTTAATTTATTTAGTTTATTGACTGACAGATTTTTACCTCTATGACACTAGTTCCATGAACTCTGATTTACCTTCTTTTTTGAATCTATAGAAATACATTTGAGGATTTCCTACTTACAGAAAGCTAATTCTCAGGTCCAGAGTAACAAGGACCTTCTTTCACTTTTTAAAAGTAAACCTTTGATGTTGAAATACTTATTTTATGGATTTCCATTTGACAATGCAGTTGGACCTTGTGTACCTACTGTGATTTCCTTTTTGAGCCTACCAGCTTTGCTCTTTCTCAGCCTGCTACAACCTATCCCCACATCTCTCTCAAAAGCTCAATGGGTAACACCCTCAAACCGTTGGCAGTTTCTCCCACTTTCCTTTAGAAAATCCAGCAGCCTCACCAGCTTCTCCTATCAAGTGGGACAGAGTTTAGGGGTGAAGGAACTCTCTTCTACACATAGCTAGCAAAGGGCTTGCATGTTGTTGGCAAATCAGACATACCAATAGTACATAAACCATATGGGAATTCAACGACTTTATGGCCCCTGACATTTGGCTAATGATTAGCCTTTGTTTACGATCATTTCTATTATTATTGGTTCTTATTCTCCTTACTGCCATTTTACAAATGTGAGGATGGTACCAGATGGGAACATGGTTACATCTCCAGTTACTAATTAAGCAGTTAAAAAACTTAAAAGAGTTCCCTTAGGAAAAAAGGACTCTTCACAGAGAAGACAAGAGATCTTTGTCTTCCAAGGACCAGAGGCTAAACCTAAGTCAGTCTCCAGTAGATTTTCTATACTTAAGAGACTCCTTGAAGTCTCCATGTGGTAGAATGATCCAAGAAGAGAATCTCAACAGGAGGAAAAAAGTAGAGCATGAAGAATTCCAGATTTGCCATTTCAAGCAAGGAGATAAACCTTACAGTGTCTCAGCTGCCTTCCAGTACTGCTGTAGGGCCACTGAGGAGACAGAAATAGTTTGTTTCAAACACAGATAGGTGATACACACACATACACATATCCATATATACACAGATATATGTATATACAGGCATACATTATTATGTTGTTGTTTGTTGAGATTGGGACATTGTTGTTTTAAAGAAAGATGACTAAATCATATCTATGATCTAAAGGTGGAGGTTGGAACAAAATATTTCCAGAAGAATAGCTTTATAATCACTCAGTGACCAGAAGTCACTGTATTTTATAAGCAAGCATTTCATTCTGCTTCCGTATCTTAGCCATCTTGGAAAATAAGTATCCTGCCCATTCATGAAATCCTGAAAAGCTTTGAAAAATCATTTAAGTGAGCTTCCTGGTGATATACATTCCTTACAAGTTTCTATTAAGATAACTTTAAGTAATGGCAACCTAATTGAAAAGCCATCAAAGAAAGAAGAAAATAATGAAGGTGGAGAAGGAGGAGAAAGTGGAAGGGGGACAGGGAAGAGGGAGGGGAAAGGGGGAAGAAGAAGGGGGAAGGACAGTTTCCCAGAATCTATGACCATCTTAAAAGTGATAGAACCTCTTTAAACCTCAGTTTCCTCATCTGTAAAATGAAGGGAGTTGGACTAGAATTAGATGGTCTCAAAGATCTTGCTCTAAAACTGTGATAGTCTGATCTTTGGAGAGATGAAAATATAAGATATATAAGAGTAGTTAAGGGAAAAACGGAGGATGTTTGAAGCAATACTTGACATATTTTGAGATATACCAGAGTACTTTTCAGAAATGGAAAAAATTACAAAGTTTTCTCTCCAGATTTCAGACAATTAGAAAAAAGAACAAGTATCCTTGTTACTATTGGGTCAATACCACCACCACCATCATCATTTGTGGCCAATATTCCAATAAGTCATCTTGTCAACTGTAAGCCAAACTAACTGGTTTTAGAAAAATGAGATTAAAGACTTAAGTGTACATGAGGAAAGTCGTATTAAACTAGTTCATTTTTAGCTAGATATTCTACCCATAAATGAAACACATTTGCTAAAATATTGGGCAAAATGTGCAGTTTGATGAAAAGCACCAGATCTGGTAAGTGATAATTAATTCAAAAGGTGCACGCGCACGTGTGTGTGTGTGTGTGTGTGTGTGTATGTGTGTGTGTATGGGTATGTGTGTGTATATGTATGTATGTGTGTATAACCTAGAATTTGAGGGACTACCTTGAGCAAATTACTTTACCTTTGGGCTTTAATTTCCTCAGTTGTAAAATGAAAGGATGGATCAGATGTCCTCTCAAGCCATGATCTTATGACTGCAAATTGAGCATGGTGTGATGACTTCCAAGTACCAAGACAACTATAGTATTTCACTTTTAGAGCTTGAAAAGGTTCTGAATTTCTACATATAGATGGTGGAGCCAGACAGACCTTGTTTTAGCTATTTTCTTCTTGTTCAATTAGACTAGTCATTTTTCAATCCATACCCAGCTGACTCACTTACTACTGAATTGCCCCTTATTCCCACCATGCCTCTTCCTCTGAGCTCCTTTCTTGGAGGGTAGGAAGAAAGTCTTTTCCTTTCTTTGTTTCCCTCTTAGTGCCTGGTACTGGGATCTGTACTTAGGAGGCACTCAATAAGGGTTTGTTAAACTGTTCTGATGTAGCTTATCAATCAAGCTCTAATAAACATGTGATTACCCCAATTAACTTGACCTGGACCTCTTTCAAAAGTTTTTTAACTCTTTCTGAGTCTAATTGTCTTAGAGACAATTTGGTCTAGATTTCAAACCTAAATTTGTTATTTCCCAAGTTTCGTTGTTTCCTTGGGTTGCTTCTTTTCCAAGTTGTCATTGCTTAAAATTATCTTAGTAGAATCTTAATAAAAAATGTTTTCATTACACAACTCACTTAATGGCTCTTTGACAGCTTATCCAGAGGATGAGATAATAAATCCTAAAGTACCCTCTAAATCAAAGAATGATGAAAATATGATCAGAACATTTTAAATACTAAGTATATTGTAGTGTATTCCAATTCTTTAAAATTAGGATCACAGAATCAGCAAAATAGGGCAGATGGGGGGTATAGTGGATAGAGTGCTGGACCTTTAGTCAGGAAGATTCATTTTCCTGAGTTCAAATCTGGCCTCAGACACCTACTAGCTATGTATCCCTCAGTAAGTCACTCAACCCTGTTTGCCTCAGTTTCCTCATCTGTAAAATGAAAGAAGGAAATGGCAAATCACACCAGTGTCTTTGTCGAGAAAACTCCAAATGGGATCACAAAGAACTGAAAACAATTGAAAAGCATCTGAACAAAAAGTCAACAAGATTGCTGGAGAATTGCTTTCTATAAATTTCTCCATCCTTTAAAAAGAGTCAAAGACAAGAATTATGAGCCAGAAAGGGAGTACTTACAGCTCAGTCTACAACAGTGGTTCTCAACCCTCCTAATGCTGCAACCCTTTAATACTCCTATGTGGGCGTATCTGCATGTGGGCAGACCTGCCTGGAGATGGATAGAGGAGTGGTGTCTCGGTTCCTTAGACCATCAGAAATATGTGTTTTCCGATGGTCTTAGGCAACCTCTGTGAAAGAGTTGTTCAACGCCCAAAGGGGTCACGACCCACAGGTTGAGAACCTCTGGTCTACAAGGTAAGACAGAATCCCCACAGAAGGTAGAAACCTCATCAATTAATGCCAGATAACTTTAAAACTTAGAGGTATCACTCAGGGTTCCAACTGTAACCAGCTCTTCAGGTCCACTGCAGTGAGTACAAATACCTAGGCTTATAACTCAAGAATCTACCTATAGCTCCCCACTACCCCAAGATTTTGACTCTGCATGAAATGATCCATCCCTACCCTACCTCCCTAAACCTTACAAGAAATGGAAGACACTACTACCCACCAATTGAAGGAAAGAAAGAGAGAGAACAGAAGACTTGGATAGTACAGAAGATGCCCTGAGCATGACCCTCAGAGCCACACACTGGAAGGGAACAGAGCATCAGGCCTAAGGGAAAGGGGATTGGAAACATATATGGGGCCACTACTCTTCTTCCTGGAAGTTACTCTAGGAAAGGACCTTGGCCCAATCAGTCCTCACACTGCCCCAATTCAAGGAAACTGAGGCCACTAAGCAGTCTGAGGAGTCTTTGTATTAGTAGATGAGGCAAGAATCTTCTCTAAAGAAAGAAAATTGAGAGAGAGAATAACAGGTTTGGAAAACAAAAATACTGAATGGAGGGAAATTTTGTAGAACAAAAGGAAAAGGTAACAACGTTAAAAGAACACATGAATTTTAAACAAGACATAGCCAATAGGATTCACCAAAAACAAAAAAGGAAGAATCATAGGTCTTTCAAAATAACATGACAAATCAAAATATGTGAATATTATAATGTAAGCAATAATATATTTAAGGGTCCCAAACTTCTCAGACAAATCAATTAGTTTCTCTGGACCCCAATCTTTAGCTGCAGCAGATTTTCTCCCAGAAAAAAAAAATCTGTCCTCATGAAAGATCTACTTCTGGATTCCACATTAAGACCTTTTCTTTAACTTCTTCTGAGTCAATATTTGATATTTATATAGTTAGACTTATCAGCCTCCAGTCTAAAGGCACCTTTGACCTTGAGTAGCTATTGTCATTCTGAGTTCACCAGCCTTCCTTTTCCTCAATCTGCCAAGACCTACAACCAGATCTCTCCAGTACCACCTGTCATAATGACCCATCACCTCTCCCTTTCCCCTGGATAATCCAATGGCACCAACAGCTTCTTTCATTGAGGTCAGATAGGGCTTTAGGTGTGGGAATTCTTCACATAGCTGACAAAGAAGTGTTACCCTTGTTGGCAAATCAGACATACTCCTTATAGATCAGGCTCCAGACACACGTGTATGAGAATTCAGCAACTTTATAACTGTAATGTGTAGTAATGACTAGCTTTTTATTTTATTATTCTTATTCATTTTTATACTCCTCACTACCATCTTATTTGAAGTAAATATGGCACCAATTCAGGACACAGTTATAGCTCTAGTTACTAATTAAACAGTAGGAACTTAAAAGAGTTCCCTTATAGAAAAAGTAAGCTTCACACACTAGACAAAAAAAAGCTTTGTCTTTCAATTAAAAGGCCCAGAGTGCTGGTTTCAGCACAGTTTTTTCTCCCTGTTTCCCCCCAGCTACACTGTTTTGGGACTTCTTTGGAACTCTCCACAATGCCCCCATTCAGGTGCTTTCTCTCCCTTCCACTCCTCGTCCTTTAGGCTGTCAATTCCTTTAGGGTAGGGGCTATCCTTGTTTTGTTTTGTTTTGTTTTGTTTGCTTTCTGGAGGGTGAGGCAGGGCAATTGGGGTTAAGCAACTTACCCAATGTCACATGGCTAGTAAGTGTTAAGTGTCTGAGGCCGAATTTGAACTCAAGTCCTCCTGACTCCAGGGCCCTGCAGGGACTCCACTATACCACCTAACTCTCCCCCTTGCTTTTTTTTTTTTAATATCTGTATCATAATACAGTACCTGGTACTTAATAAATATTTATTGATTGACAAAAGTGATATCAAGGCACAATTTAGGACAGTTCTTAACCTTTTTGTGTGTCTTAGACCCCTTTGGCAGTCTGGTAAAGCCTATGGATTCCTCAGAATAATGGCATGTTGCCTAAAATCATAATTGAATAAAAGGACAAATTTCAGTTAGAGATTAATGAAAGTAAAGATACACATACAGTGCGTGCCCTTTGACCCAGCAATACCCCTTATAGGGCTGTATCCCAAAGAGATCATACAAGTGGGAAAGGGACTTATATGTACAAAAATATTTATAGCAGCTCTTTTTGTGGTGGCAAAGAATTGGAAATCAAGGAGATGCCCATCAATTGGGGAATGGCTAAACAAGTTGTAGTATATGAATGTAATGGAATACTATTGTACTATAAGAAATGAGGAGCAGACGGACTTCATAATAACCTGGAGAGATTTGTATGAACTGATGCTGAGTAAGGAGAGCAGAACCAGGAGAACATTGTACATAATTACAGACACATCGTATCTGTGATGACTAATTTTGATAGACTGAGCTCCTCTCAGCAATGCAAGGCTATAAGCTAACTCCAAGAGTCACAATGGAAAGGGCTATCCACATCCAGAGAAAGATGTACGGAGTCTGAATGCAGATTGAAGACAACCACCTGCTCTCTTTCTTTTTTGTTTTGTTTTGTTCCTTCTTTCTCCTTTTTCATTCCATTGGTTATAATCCTTCTCGGGGACAGAGTCAAGATGGCAGCATAGAAGCAGGAGAACTCCATGAGCTCCCCCCATAACCACCTCAAATACCTATAAATTATTGTAACAGTAAGCACCCTAGCATGCCTAGGGCAGCTACTAGCACAGATTCTTAGATCTGCTTTTCTAAAGGAAAGCAACTCAAAATGGGTTAACAATCTTACTTTAATCAAGCATATCATTTACCTAGTTCAGGAGGAAAAGTCAGCACCCTGAACTTCAGAGAATACAAACAGAAGTTACAAACAAACAGAAAAACAGATCAGCAGACGGCTTCCAGCGTCT
>JAQQSV010000478.1:65059-129819 GCA_028646515.1 Pseudochirops corinnae
CATGCTAGGGTGCTTACTGTTACAATAATTTATAGGTATTTGAGGTGGTTATGGGGGGAGCTCATGGAGTTCTCCTGCTTCTATGCTGCCATCTTGACTCTGTCCCCGAGAAGGATTATAACCAATGGAATGAAAAAGGAGAAAGAAGGAACAAAACAAAACAAAAAAGAAAGAGAGCAGGTGGTTGTCTTCAATCTGCATTCAGACTCCGTACATCTTTCTCTGGATGTGGATAGCCCTTTCCATTGTGACTCTTGGAGTTAGCTTATAGCCTTGCATTGCTGAGAGGAGCTCAGTCTATCAAAATTAGTCATCACAGATACGATGTGTCTGTAATTATGTACAATGTTCTCCTGGTTCTGCTCTCCTTACTCAGCATCAGTTCATACAAATCTCTCCAGGTTATTATGAAGTCCGTCTGCTCCTCATTTCTTATAGTACAATAGTATTCCATTACATTCATATACTACAACTTGTTTAGCCATTCCCCAATTGATGGGCATCTCCTTGATTTCCAATTCTTTGCCACCACAAAAAGAGCTGCTATAAATATTTTTGTACATATAAGTCCCTTTCCCACTTGTATGATCTCTTTGGGATACAGCCCTATAAGGGGTATTGCTGGGTCAAAGGGCACGCACTGTATGTGTATCTTTACTTTCATTAATCTCTAACTGAAATTTGTCCTTTTATTCAATTATGATTTTAGGCAACATGCCATTATTCTGAGGAATCCATAGGCTTTACCAGACTGCCAAAGGGGTCTAAGACACACAAAAAGGTTAAGAACTGTCCTAAATTGTGCCTTGATATCACTTTTGTCAATCAATAAATATTTATTAAGTACCAGGTACTGTATTATGATACAGATATTAAAAAAAAAAAAGCAAGGGGGAGAGTTAGGTGGTATAGTGGAGTCCCTGCAGGGCCCTGGAGTCAGGAGGACTTGAGTTCAAATTCGGCCTCAGACACTTAACACTTACTAGCCATGTGACATTGGGTAAGTTGCTTAACCCCAATTGCCCTGCCTCACCCTCCAGAAAGCAAACAAAACAAAACAAAACAAAACAAGGATAGCCCCTACCCTAAAGGAATTGACAGCCTAAAGGACGAGGAGTGGAAGGGAGAGAAAGCACCTGAATGGGGGCATTGTGGAGAGTTCCAAAGAAGTCCCAAAACAGTGTAGCTGGGGGGAAACAGGGAGAAAAAACTGTGCTGAAACCAGCACTCTGGGCCTTTTAATTGAAAGACAAAGCTTTTTTTTGTCTAGTGTGTGAAGCTTACTTTTTCTATAAGGGAACTCTTTTAAGTTCCTACTGTTTAATTAGTAACTAGAGCTATAACTGTGTCCTGAATTGGTGCCATATTTACTTCAAATAAGATGGTAGTGAGGAGTATAAAAATGAATAAGAATAATAAAATAAAAAGCTAGTCATTACTACACATTACAGTTATAAAGTTGCTGAATTCTCATACACGTGTGTCTGGAGCCTGATCTATAAGGAGTATGTCTGATTTGCCAACAAGGGTAACACTTCTTTGTCAGCTATGTGAAGAATTCCCACACCTAAAGCCCTATCTGACCTCAATGAAAGAAGCTGTTGGTGCCATTGGATTATCCAGGGGAAAGGGAGAGGTGATGGGTCATTATGACAGGTGGTACTGGAGAGATCTGGTTGTAGGTCTTGGCAGATTGAGGAAAAGGAAGGCTGGTGAACTCAGAATGACAATAGCTACTCAAGGTCAAAGGTGCCTTTAGACTGGAGGCTGATAAGTCTAACTATATAAATATCAAATATTGACTCAGAAGAAGTTAAAGAAAAGGTCTTAATGTGGAATCCAGAAGTAGATCTTTCATGAGGACAGATTTTTTTTTTCTGGGAGAAAATCTGCTGCAGCTAAAGATTGGGGTCCAGAGAAACTAATTGATTTGTCTGAGAAGTTTGGGACCCTTAAATATATTATTGCTTACATTATAATATTCACATATTTTGATTTGTCATGTTATTTTGAAAGACCTATGATTCTTCCTTTTTTGTTTTTGGTGAATCCTATTGGCTATGTCTTGTTTAAAATTCATGTGTTCTTTTAACGTTGTTACCTTTTCCTTTTGTTCTACAAAATTTCCCTCCATTCAGTATTTTTGTTTTCCAAACCTGTTATTCTCTCTCTCAATTTTCTTTCTTTAGAGAAGATTCTTGCCTCATCTACTAATACAAAGACTCCTCAGACTGCTTAGTGGCCTCAGTTTCCTTGAATTGGGGCAGTGTGAGGACTGATTGGGCCAAGGTCCTTTCCTAGAGTAACTTCCAGGAAGAAGAGTAGTGGCCCCATATATGTTTCCAATCCCCTTTCCCTTAGGCCTGATGCTCTGTTCCCTTCCAGTGTGTGGCTCTGAGGGTCATGCTCAGGGCATCTTCTGTACTATCCAAGTCTTCTGTTCTCTCTCTTTCTTTCCTTCAATTGGTGGGTAGTAGTGTCTTCCATTTCTTGTAAGGTTTAGGGAGGTAGGGTAGGGATGGATCATTTCATGCAGAGTCAAAATCTTGGGGTAGTGGGGAGCTATAGGTAGATTCTTGAGTTATAAGCCTAGGTATTTGTACTCACTGCAGTGGACCTGAAGAGCTGGTTACAGTTGGAACCCTGAGTGATACCTCTAAGTTTTAAAGTTATCTGGCATTAATTGATGAGGTTTCTACCTTCTGTGGGGATTCTGTCTTACCTTGTAGACCAGAGGTTCTCAACCTGTGGGTCGTGACCCCTTTGGGCGTTGAACAACTCTTTCACAGAGGTTGCCTAAGACCATCGGAAAACACATATTTCTGATGGTCTAAGGAACCGAGACACCACTCCTCTATCCATCTCCAGGCAGGTCTGCCCACATGCAGATACGCCCACATAGGAGTATTAAAGGGTTGCAGCATTAGGAGGGTTGAGAACCACTGTTGTAGACTGAGCTGTAAGTACTCCCTTTCTGGCTCATAATTCTTGTCTTTGACTCTTTTTAAAGGATGGAGAAATTTATAGAAAGCAATTCTCCAGCAATCTTGTTGACTTTTTGTTCAGATGCTTTTCAATTGTTTTCAGTTCTTTGTGATCCCATTTGGAGTTTTCTCGACAAAGACACTGGTGTGATTTGCCATTTCCTTCTTTCATTTTACAGATGAGGAAACTGAGGCAAACAGGGTTGAGTGACTTACTGAGGGATACATAGCTAGTAGGTGTCTGAGGCCAGATTTGAACTCAGGAAAATGAATCTTCCTGACTAAAGGTCCAGCACTCTATCCACTATACCCCCCATCTGCCCTATTTTGCTGATTCTGTGATCCTAATTTTAAAGAATTGGAATACACTACAATATACTTAGTATTTAAAATGTTCTGATCATATTTTCATCATTCTTTGATTTAGAGGGTACTTTAGGATTTATTATCTCATCCTCTGGATAAGCTGTCAAAGAGCCATTAAGTGAGTTGTGTAATGAAAACATTTTTTATTAAGATTCTACTAAGATAATTTTAAGCAATGACAACTTGGAAAAGAAGCAACCCAAGGAAACAACGAAACTTGGGAAATAACAAATTTAGGTTTGAAATCTAGACCAAATTGTCTCTAAGACAATTAGACTCAGAAAGAGTTAAAAAACTTTTGAAAGAGGTCCAGGTCAAGTTAATTGGGGTAATCACATGTTTATTAGAGCTTGATTGATAAGCTACATCAGAACAGTTTAACAAACCCTTATTGAGTGCCTCCTAAGTACAGATCCCAGTACCAGGCACTAAGAGGGAAACAAAGAAAGGAAAAGACTTTCTTCCTACCCTCCAAGAAAGGAGCTCAGAGGAAGAGGCATGGTGGGAATAAGGGGCAATTCAGTAGTAAGTGAGTCAGCTGGGTATGGATTGAAAAATGACTAGTCTAATTGAACAAGAAGAAAATAGCTAAAACAAGGTCTGTCTGGCTCCACCATCTATATGTAGAAATTCAGAACCTTTTCAAGCTCTAAAAGTGAAATACTATAGTTGTCTTGGTACTTGGAAGTCATCACACCATGCTCAATTTGCAGTCATAAGATCATGGCTTGAGAGGACATCTGATCCATCCTTTCATTTTACAACTGAGGAAATTAAAGCCCAAAGGTAAAGTAATTTGCTCAAGGTAGTCCCTCAAATTCTAGGTTATACACACATACATACATATACACACACATACCCATACACACACACATACACACACACACACACACACACACACGTGCGCGTGCACCTTTTGAATTAATTATCACTTACCAGATCTGGTGCTTTTCATCAAACTGCACATTTTGCCCAATATTTTAGCAAATGTGTTTCATTTATGGGTAGAATATCTAGCTAAAAATGAACTAGTTTAATACGACTTTCCTCATGTACACTTAAGTCTTTAATCTCATTTTTCTAAAACCAGTTAGTTTGGCTTACAGTTGACAAGATGACTTATTGGAATATTGGCCACAAATGATGATGGTGGTGGTGGTATTGACCCAATAGTAACAAGGATACTTGTTCTTTTTTCTAATTGTCTGAAATCTGGAGAGAAAACTTTGTAATTTTTTCCATTTCTGAAAAGTACTCTGGTATATCTCAAAATATGTCAAGTATTGCTTCAAACATCCTCCGTTTTTCCCTTAACTACTCTTATATATCTTATATTTTCATCTCTCCAAAGATCAGACTATCACAGTTTTAGAGCAAGATCTTTGAGACCATCTAATTCTAGTCCAACTCCCTTCATTTTACAGATGAGGAAACTGAGGTTTAAAGAGGTTCTATCACTTTTAAGATGGTCATAGATTCTGGGAAACTGTCCTTCCCCCTTCTTCTTCCCCCTTTCCCCTCCCTCTTCCCTGTCCCCCTTCCACTTTCTCCTCCTTCTCCACCTTCATTATTTTCTTCTTTCTTTGATGGCTTTTCAATTAGGTTGCCATTACTTAAAGTTATCTTAATAGAAACTTGTAAGGAATGTATATCACCAGGAAGCTCACTTAAATGATTTTTCAAAGCTTTTCAGGATTTCATGAATGGGCAGGATACTTATTTTCCAAGATGGCTAAGATACGGAAGCAGAATGAAATGCTTGCTTATAAAATACAGTGACTTCTGGTCACTGAGTGATTATAAAGCTATTCTTCTGGAAATATTTTGTTCCAACCTCCACCTTTAGATCATAGATATGATTTAGTCATCTTTCTTTAAAACAACAATGTCCCAATCTCAACAAACAACAACATAATAATGTATGCCTGTATATACATATATCTGTGTATATATGGATATGTGTATGTGTGTGTATCACCTATCTGTGTTTGAAACAAACTATTTCTGTCTCCTCAGTGGCCCTACAGCAGTACTGGAAGGCAGCTGAGACACTGTAAGGTTTATCTCCTTGCTTGAAATGGCAAATCTGGAATTCTTCATGCTCTACTTTTTTCCTCCTGTTGAGATTCTCTTCTTGGATCATTCTACCACATGGAGACTTCAAGGAGTCTCTTAAGTATAGAAAATCTACTGGAGACTGACTTAGGTTTAGCCTCTGGTCCTTGGAAGACAAAGATCTCTTGTCTTCTCTGTGAAGAGTCCTTTTTTCCTAAGGGAACTCTTTTAAGTTTTTTAACTGCTTAATTAGTAACTGGAGATGTAACCATGTTCCCATCTGGTACCATCCTCACATTTGTAAAATGGCAGTAAGGAGAATAAGAACCAATAATAATAGAAATGATCGTAAACAAAGGCTAATCATTAGCCAAATGTCAGGGGCCATAAAGTCGTTGAATTCCCATATGGTTTATGTACTATTGGTATGTCTGATTTGCCAACAACATGCAAGCCCTTTGCTAGCTATGTGTAGAAGAGAGTTCCTTCACCCCTAAACTCTGTCCCACTTGATAGGAGAAGCTGGTGAGGCTGCTGGATTTTCTAAAGGAAAGTGGGAGAAACTGCCAACGGTTTGAGGGTGTTACCCATTGAGCTTTTGAGAGAGATGTGGGGATAGGTTGTAGCAGGCTGAGAAAGAGCAAAGCTGGTAGGCTCAAAAAGGAAATCACAGTAGGTACACAAGGTCCAACTGCATTGTCAAATGGAAATCCATAAAATAAGTATTTCAACATCAAAGGTTTACTTTTAAAAAGTGAAAGAAGGTCCTTGTTACTCTGGACCTGAGAATTAGCTTTCTGTAAGTAGGAAATCCTCAAATGTATTTCTATAGATTCAAAAAAGAAGGTAAATCAGAGTTCATGGAACTAGTGTCATAGAGGTAAAAATCTGTCAGTCAATAAACTAAATAAATTAAATGACCTGAGTTTAAATCTGGCTTTGGATAACTGTTAGCTGTGTTACCTTGGACAAGTCACTTAACCTCAATTTCCTCTGGCATATAGTAGGGACTTAATAAGTACTTATTAGACATTTTTACTTTATTCCTTTTATAACAATTTCACATTGTGTTTTGTATTGTATTATATTTTTGACTCTCTTTCCCTTACTATTAAACTGAGTTGGACTACATCTTATTCATCATTATTTTCCCATTGCCCCCAGTCTAGTGCCTTGCAAAGAGAAGGTGCTCAGTACACGTTTATTTAATCAAACTGGACTAAACTCTACTTACAGTGTGCCTGGCATTCAGTAGACAGTACCCCTTCTGTTCTAGACTCTAAGAGTTGGAAGGGAGTTCAGAAGTCATCTAGTCCCTTCTAGAACATCACTGACCAAGGGTCATCCAGTTTCCACTCAGTAAGTACTTAATAAATGTGCTGCTTCTTTGTCTATCTATCCATCTATGCATCTCTTTCTTTCATCTTTAAAATATTTTAAAACTGGGATCTTCTTCTCTCAACTTTTTTTTTTCCTAGAAGCTATATATCCCCAGTTCCTTCAGCCAATTAGTGTTATACCTTGGATCATTGTAGAGATAGGCCCAAGGACCTACTTCCTTGATTTTAAGTCTTAATCCCTTCTATCTACTTGGAGGCAGATAGTGATGAAGTGTGGAGAGTGTTGGGGTCTGTAGTCAAGAAAACCAGAGTTCAGATCTGGCCTTGGAAACTTAGTGACCTAGGTGAGTCATTTAACCTCTGTCTGACTCAGTTTCTTCAACTGTAAAATGGGAGATAATAATAGTACCTACCTCCCAGGGTTGTTGTGAGGATCAAATGATACAATAATTGTTAAATATACTAAACATGGTACCTGGCAAACAGTAAGTCCTATAGAAATGGTTATTCCCTCCCTGCCTCCCCTGTGGTAGGGATAAACAATAAGGATATTTAAAAGAGGGGTTTTCTACCAGTTTCCAGGTCAAATATCAAGGAGATCTCTGGAATGCAGACTGCTTGTTTGCTAGGCTTACGCCTAGGAAAACCCTGTGGAAGGATATGGAGAGAGGATGTCTTCTTTCACTAGGCCTCTGTAATGTGACTTTCCTAATACGGAAGCAGAAACATGAGTTGGAAGCTTCTTCCAGGGTAAAAACACACTGTACAACAATTATTGTTGCTATGAAGGTAAAATGCTTGTGAAGTAGTTGGGGATTTTAATTTCTATCTTGCTGACTTTTTCTGGGCAGAAAGTACAAATTTTCCTGTTCATTTTTACCCTTGAGGTTACTCTTAAAATCATATAGAGTAGGGCAGCTAGGTGGCAAAGTGAATAGAGCACCAGCCCTGGAGTCAGGAGGACATGAGTTCAAATTTGACCTCAGACACTTAACACTTATTAGCCGTGTGACTTTGGACAAGACACTTAACCCCAATTGCCCTGCCTTCCCCCCTCAAAAAAAAAACAACAAAAAAACATAAACCAAAAAAAAAAAAAATCACATGGATCCTTGTTATAGGAAAACATTGATTCATAAATTTTTTTCTTTTCCTTTTTTTAAGATTTAACATAGACTAAATACTTCTGCCCTTGTAGTATACTTCTGTTTCTTCCCACCTTTCCTCAACTTAAGTGATTCCTATATTTGCACATTTCCTTTTGTAGGGAGGGAAGAGTCAGGACTCTTAACCTGGCCATAGGCTCACATATTTAGGTGCCCCCACCTTTGCAGGATAGGCATGTTTTTCATGGGCAGATCCAGTTATGTTTCTGACTAGTTGTGACTAGCAGATTTAAATATCTTTGTAGTGTACAGCTGCATGGACCAATTTCTCCCCTTTTGTCTTCATAACTTTATGTGTTTGGTTACATAAATCTGAAGCTTCTGAAAATGATCTCTGAGCCACATGATTATAGATTAAGAGTATATAGGAAACTTTGAAGTCATCTAATTTTGTAGATGAAGAGAGAAAACTCAGAGAGGTGAGGTGACTGACATATCACACAGATAGTAAGTGGAAGAATAAGGATTTGAACTCAGATCTTTTGACTCCAAATCCAATTTTTTCTACTGACCATGATATATCAGAGTTCTATGGAATAATATGTTGCATTTAGAATTTTCTCCATATTTTATCTGAAGTGACACACTGAAGAATTAATGCTGACTACCCAGGATCAAAATTTTGTTGTTGCTCAGTTGTGTCTGACTCTTTGTGACCGACCCCATTGGAGGTTTTCTTGGCAAAGATACTAGAGCGGTTTACCATTTCCTTCTCTAGCTCATTTGACAAATGAGGAACTGAGGCAAATGGGGTAAGTGACTTTCTCTAGTAACACAGCTGGTAAGTGTCTGAGGTCAGATTTGAACCTAGGTAGTGCTAACTTTACTCCTGGTGATTTACCACTTTGCCACCTAGCCGCCTTTGGATCAAAACAGATTAACCTAAAAGATTAAGAAAAATTCATTTTAATTCTTGCCTTTTTAAGTCCCTAATATTTAGCCATTTTAAGGAAAAACAGATTGGGGGGGGTTTGTTTATGTCATTTTTTTCTTTTCAAGGTTTGGTTCTCATTTTAAGAGTTCAGTTGGTCAAATTAAAATATACACATCTGTGTATAAAACTTCCAGAGGGGCTTTCAGATAACGATGTCAAGGAGCTTTGTGTCTAGTAATTAAATCACCCCGCAAGGTGAGATGTGTGCCTGTTACTTATCAGTACGCAATTTCTGTTTGAAGCAAAAGGAGATGTCTCAGGAACTTGGAAATGCACTTCTGCATCAAGATGATATTCCATAAAGTTAATTCGGAACTGCAAAAACAACTGACAAGAAATATATCTGGTTCTGTTTGAACACTTAGGAACTTGAGAGTAGAGAAGAGAACAACTCGAATAAATCACAGCAGAAACCATGGCCTTCTTTGTCTATGGGAAGTCCTTTTATTAGCTGATTCAGCTGTTGAGGGCAAAGCTGTTCAGGTCTTTTGTGGGTATTTCTTTGCACGCTATCTTTTTAAAAATACAACTTGAATTTCCTGGGAATAGGATTTAAAAGTGCCAGTGGCCTTTTTCTTTCTTTCTTTCTTTTTTTTTAAAGCAGTATGTCTTTTTAAAAGGTTTAATTTGATCAAGTTATTTCAGGAATTATAAAAATAGAGATTTCCAGGTGCCCACCTATAAGATATAACCTTTGAGACCCACAGATAAGGCTCAGTGAAAGCAAGTTAGACATGGCTTCTCATAGGCATGGCTTCATTAACACACCTACCTGCAGAGATCAGAGGAATTTCAATTTGTTGGGCAGCACTTCTGTGATAAGAACCCTTTGAGACCTTGTTGCCCTGATAGGGAGCTAAGCACTTATTCTTGGCCAGATGGGGAAGGGCTGACATAAAGACTGTCAATTCTGCAGCCTGAGGTCTTTAGCTAACCAATTTCTTTATAATGAAGTCGTATTATAGATAAGCATGGTATACCTAACTTCAAGAAAGTCTCCACACGTTAATAGGGATTCTTATGCTTTCACTAATAGGGAAGAGAACTGGACCTAGTATTTTACTGTTACAGGGTCTAACTGTCCAGTGCTTAGCAGAGTTGCCTGGCACATAGTAGGTGCTTAATAAATGTTTAATAGGAACCTCCTTTTGTAGCCTCAGCAATGAGCACATAGAAAGTGCTTTAATAAATGCTAAGTGATGCCTGCCTTCTCAGTGAGGTGGGTGGGGAGGGACAAAGGGAGAGAATGTGGAACTCAAAGTTTTGGGGTTTTTTGGTTTTAGGGGTTTTCTTTGCTTTTTGGAGGGGGGAGGGCAGGGCAATTAGGGTTAAGTGACTTGCCCAAGGTCACACGGCTAGTAAGCGTTAAGTGTCTGAGGCTGGATTTGAATTCGGGTCCTCTGGACTCCAGGGCTGGTGCACTTCATCACCTAGCTACCCCAGAGCTCAAAAGTTTTAAAAATGCATGTTAAAAATTGTTTTTATATGAAACTGGGAAATAAGATTTACAGGCAATGGGGTATGGAAATCTATCTTGCCCTACAGGAAAACAGAAGGGAAGGGGATAAGAGAAGGGGGTGGTGGTGGTAGTGATAGAAGGGAAGGCAGATTGGGGGAAGGGATAATCAGAATGCATGTTGGGGTGAGAGGAAGGGAGAGATGGGGAGAAAATCTGGAACTCAAAATCTTGTGGAAGTGAATATTGAAAACTAAAAATAAATTAATAGGAAAAAAACCAAACCTAATTGATGATGATGAGAAAACACCCCGGTAACTGATGCAGTCAACAAGCATTTATTTATTATTATTAAGCTCCCTCTAGGTGCCAGTCAGTATGCTAAGTGCCAGGGATACAATGGAAGCCAAAAAACTACCACACAAACAAGAACAAAACAGTCCCTACTCCCCAGGAGCTAACAGTCTAATGAATGGGAGGGGGACAAAATGCAAATAATTAGGTACAAACAAGAAGTATAAAGGACCAATCTGGGGCGGTCTCAGAGGGAAGCGCTAAGACTGAGTGAAGACTGAGGAAGGTCTCTTGCAAAAGGTGAGGCCTTACCTGAGACTTGAACAAAATCTGGGAAGCTAGAAGAAGATGGAGATGAGGAAGGAGAAGCTTTTGTGCAGGGGGGCTGGGGCAGCCAGTGAAAATGCTGAGAATTGGGAGATAGACCATCTAGTTAGAGGAGCAGCCAGTGGCCAAAGAGGCCAGTGTCACTGATTTGCATGGCACGAGATGTAAAAAGACTGGAAAGGCAGAAAGGGGTCAGGCTTTCAGGGGCTTTGAAAGCTTTTATATTTGATCCTGGAGGTCATAGGAAGTCACAGGAGTTGACTGAAGGGGTAGGGAAGGCTGTGTTTGTGATATGGGCAGATGTATTTTAAGAAGGTCAATTTCACAGCTGAGGGAGGAAGGGATTGGAGTTTGGGGACACTTGAGCCAGAGAGATCAGTCAGCAGGCTATTGCTATAGTCCAAGTTTTGAGGTGATGAGGGTCTACAACAGGGTAACTGCAGTGTCATAAGAAAGAAGGGGACACATAAGAGATATTTTGAAGGGAGAAATTATAGGACTTGCTAACTGATTGTATATGGGAACTGAGAGAGGAGTTGAGAGTGATACCTATTTTGAAAGTCTGTGTCACTGAGAGGATGATAGTAACGGTAATCCATAGTAATATGATCATTAGGAAGACAGGAAGGTTTTGGGGAAAAGATGAGTTCAGTTATGGACAGGATATAAACAGGCAGTTTTCAGAGAAAGAAATCAAAGGTATCTATAGTCAAATAAAAATACTACAAATCACTATTGATTGGAGAAATACAAACTAAAACAACTCTGATTTAGTTTTGTTAGCCACACCTAACAGATTGGCTAATATAACAGAAAATAAAAATGATAAATTGTGGAGGAGATGTGGAAAAATTGGGACACTAAAGCAGAGTTGGTGCAGTTGTGAACTGATCCAGCCATTCTAGGGAGCAATTTGGAACTATGCCCAAAGGGTTATAAAACTGTGCATACCCTTTGACCCAGCAATACCACTGCTAAGTCTGTATCCCAAAGAGATTTTTTTTTAAAAAAGGACCTATATGTACAAAAATATTTATAGCTGATCTTTTTTGTGGTGACAAGGAATTAGAAATTGAGGGGATGTCCATCAATTGGTGAATGGCTGAACAAGTTGTGGTATATGATTGAAGTGGAATACTAATGTGCTGTAAGAAATGATGAGCAGGACATTGTCAGAAAAAACCTATAAAGATGTAAAGGAATGGATGCAAAGTGAAGTAACCAGAATTAGGGGAACATTGTACACAGTAACAGCAGTATTGTATGATCAACAACTGTGAGTGACTTAGCTCTTCTCAACAATACCATGATCCAAGACAATTTCAAAGGACTCAATGAAAAATGCTATCCATCACCAGAGAAAGAACTGATGGAGTTTGAATAAAGATCGAAGCATACTTTCTTACTTTATTTTTCTTGTTTTTTTTTCTGTGTTTTTTTCAAAATATGACTAAGATGAAGATATGCTTTGCATGACTGCACATGTATCAAATTGCTTGCCTTCTCAACGAGGGGGGAGAGGAGAGAGAGGATTTGGAACTCAAAATTTAAAAAAAATGTTAAAAATTGTTTAGTATGTTAAAAAAAAGAAAAAAAAAAGATGTGATACTCCCTCTCCCCCTCCCCCGAACCCTTAAGCAGGGAATATTTTGGGACAAGAAACAAAGATGTACTGACAGGAGGGCAGTTTGATTACGTCTATGTTGCATACGAGCCAAAAGATAAAACTCTGGAACTATAGCCCCAGAAGATTGCACAGTGAGAGCTGGATGGCAGAGCATTCAAGGTCTTTGCTTGAATTCACTGTGCTAGGGCTTGGGGGAAAACAGTAAGATTCAGTACCTTTCGACTGGGAAATTACTGTAGGGAAGATAAGATTCTATTCACAAATAATAATAATGCAAAGTAGAAGGTGAAAGGACACAAAAGAAGTGCTAACAAAGTGTTAAAAGCTTTTAGTGGTTGGGAGGGGGGAGGGATTTTTTTTTTTTAATGCCTAAAGATGCAACCCAGACTAGAGTCGTAGGAAAAGACAATTAGCAAATTCATGAATTACCCTTTTGTTTATACTTCAATTAAAAAAAAAACCGAACCATTTACCTATGAGGTTCTGATTCGATTAAATGCTATTAGTATCCATTAGGAAATGAAACTGTGTTTGGTTTCACAACTCTGCATTTTCCAACAGGAAGTCAGGTTTAGATATCATTTCTACCAACAAACACCTGCAATTAAAGGCAGAAAGGTTTATATTTAAATCACAATTAGCTTTCTAGGCAGGAACCATAAACAGGAAAATAATTAATTGGCCAATTATTCTGAACTGTTGCTGACAATAACTTGACTTTTATAATAACTGACATTTATGTAGCCTTTAAAGTTTGGAAAGAACTTTATATTCATTATCTCATTTGAGCCTCACAACCCCTCCATGAGGTAAGTACTACAAGTATTTTTACACAAACAAAACAGATAAGGAAACTGAATCTCAGAGAGGCTGTGACTTGTGCAAGGTCTCATAGTAAGTGTCTGAAGCAGAATTTGAACCCAAATCTTCTTGACTCCAGACCTAGCAATTTAACCATTAACCCTGGCTTACTCCTTTTTTTTTTTAATTTAAATTTTTATCCAAGACAAAATTGCAGAATGCATATAATAATAATAGAATATTAGAACAGAATTCTAATAATAGGATGCATACAATATTAATAACTATAACTAGCATTTATGCAGAGATTAAAGGTTTGCAAACTACTTTACACATATTACTGCATTTGCCTCTGTGAAGTTATTACTATTATGAATCCCATTTTACAGATGAGAAAAATGAGGCTGAGAGGTTAAGTGACTTGCTCAGGGTAACACAGCTCAAAGGATGAATTTGAGTCTTGGCTAAAAATTAAATGAGATTTATAAGAAAATAAATTGTTTTGTTGTTGTTTTCATTTTGTAACAGCAACATGCATTGCCAGATCATATAGTCTGACTGGGGATACAAACTGGGGACTAGAAACAAAAGACCAGCAGCCTTTATCAAGGCTTGCATATGCCCCAACTGAAATTTGCAACAGAAAGATAAAATTTCAGTTCGCCACTAAATCTCATCATTTACTCAGCATTTTTATTTTTAAAATCTCCATCTTATTCCTTCACAGAAGGCAGAAATCTGGGTATACATTGCTCACTTAATTTCATAGCTAGATTACATTCACATTCAAATTGCATCTGCATCTCACCATACAAATAGACTTTGGTGTGGGTCCCTCTGTTGTACCCAGTTGAGCAGAGCTGTGTAACTGCCTTGATGCAGATTTGTTTGAATTCTGAAATTTCTGCTTTGGACTGTAAGCACCTGGAAGAATGATGTGTTTCTTCATATTAAGTGGCTGGGCAATATTTAGAGGCTTAAGGAATTAAGAGGGGTCCTCAATGGGTATATGTGAACAATGGACTCTTGTTCAGTCATGTATGACTCTTTGTGACCCGATTTGGGGTTTTCTTGCAAAAGATACTGGAGTGGTTTGCCATTTCCTTGTCCAGCTCATTTGACAGATGAGGAAACTGAGGCAAACAAGGTTAAGTGACTTGCCCAGGGTCACACAGCTAGGAAATGTCTGAGTCCAAATTGAAACCCATGAAGATGAATCTTCCTGACTCCAGGCCCAGTACTCCATCCATTGCACCACCTAGCTGCCCTAACAACGGCTAAAACTTTGTGAAATCTTGTTTGGTGAAGAAGGGGGAGACCAGAACTGGAAAGGACCTCAGAGGTCATCTTGTCTAACCTTCATATTTTACAGAAGAGCAAACTGGGGGCCCAGAATGTCCAAGGTCATTCAGGTTACAAGCATCAGAGGCAGGATGTGAATTCAGGTTCTTTGAAGATTCCTCTTCCCACTTGGTGAAAGGTGTGTAGAGCAGATTGCCTTTACAAAACTTCTATTCTATGGTTCTTTAAAACCTTTTGCTAGTTTACGTATCAAAATATTACTATATTGCAAGCAATATAGTAATATTTTGATACGTAAACTAGCAAAAGTTTTAGGAGGGTCTCCATCGCTGGCTGCTCAAAGGTCAATGGAGAGGTGAATGGGTGGGAGTAGGGTTCAGCATATTACAAATTGTTCAGGGAAGCTGGAATGAGTAAAATCATCTCTAGGAAGGGGTACGAATAGCCTTCCTACAATCCCTGCTCTCTCTTCCCAAGTCTACAATTTAGTGTGGGTCTAGAATACACAGAAATAATTATGATCTAAATTAACAAGAGCTCATCATATTATTTGCTTGTATTCACATTCACTGCGCTTAGCACAGGCATATAGTAGGTGCTTATTAAATGATTTGGTTTGACAGTTTGGATTCTTGGTCACCTGACTTCCTATCCAATGCTCTTTCTAGTAACTTTAGCTGGTCTGTCCATAAGAGGAATAAAATGGGGGGTGGGGTGGAGAGAAAGAGAGAGAGAAAGAGAGAGAGAGAAGAGGAAGGAGGAAGAGGAGGAATGGAGGGAGGGAGAGAGAAAAGAGGAGGAGGAGGAGGAAGACACGGAGACAGGCAGATCCTAGTTGAGGCATTCAAGTAAGCCTTCGTGGAAGAGGTGGTATTTGACCTCAGTGGAGAAAGAAGGCTAAGGTTTCAGCCAGGAAAGATGAGGTAGTGGAGGTGGTTAAGGAATGGGAGGCACTAGCAGCCAAGGTACAGGGGAGGAAAGCTTCCATGCAACGGGTTGAAAACCAGGTAGTCCATTTTGGCTGGAACTAGAATACTTTTAAATTAAGAAAACATACACCACAATGCAATGGTTCCTAAAAGTATTTCAAGTGACCAGAAAGAAAAGCAGCGCGTGTGTATACGTGTTTGTTGCTCAAGCCCTGATAGGCGGACGCTGTTCTACTTTTCCAAGGCCATTAAAACAAGGACACATGGCCCTAACATAACCGAGTATACTCTCCTGGATGTACGCACATTGTACAAAAACCCAGTCAGGGATGGGGATGAAGGCTGGTTTTTTTTTTTTTTAAAGTAAGTAACTTCAAAGTAAAGGAACAGCCACCACTTGGGGTAGGAGTGAGAAAGACTGAAAAGAGGGAAAGTAACCAGAGCGGGGTGGTTTGGGACGCGCCCTCCCCCCTCTCACGGGTTTCACTCAAACCACCCCCACCCCCGCCCCCGCTCTCGCTCCCTTATCCTGTTGGCAACCGAAAGAGTAGAAACTGTGTAACCCGAGAACAGCCGCTTTCCCCTCCTCCTTTTTTCCATGTGCGCACCCGGGAGATTAAGGAGTTGGAACCTGCTGGCGGGAAGGCTACGGAGAGGACCTCCTCCTCTCACCCGGGCTCCGGGGGAGCACGAATAAGTGTCCTACACACACAAACACACTAGAGCGCTGTGGGAGCAGGAATCGTCTTCCACGTTATAAAGAGGAGGCGCCTGGGTCGGAGGGAAGGGAGCATCGTGACAACTTCGGAAGCAAGCGGTGCTGGACAGTGGGGCTCGGGAGTGGGAAGGAGTGTCAGTCAGGGGCTGCGGCAGGAGGGCTCCAGCAGTCGAAGAGCGGGTCAGCTGTGGCCGGAGCTGTAGAGGCGGATCGGATCGGGCAGCCGAGGAGGAGGAGGAGGAGGAGGAGGAGAAAGTGGAGGAGGAGGAGGAGGAGAAGGTGGAGAAGGAGGAGGAGGAGGAGGAGAAGGAGGAGGAGTTGCTGCAGCTGGCGTGTTGGCAGCTGGAGGAGGAGCTCCACAGCTGTGTCTCCGTGTGTTGGGGAAGAGGCCGGGCTTGCCAGCCCTGGGAGTCGGAGAGACGTTGCTAAGAGGGTGGTTGTGCGGAACAGGACGGTACCTGCAGATACTGTCTCTTCTAGCCACTGTGATGGACCGTCGGGAGCGAGGTGTTTAGTCTGGAAAAAAGGAGAATCAGAGGGTTCAGCCCTGCCTGAGGGAGGGAGGTGTTAGCGAGACTCGGGCGCCGGACGCTTTCCAGCGGACCTTTTAGCCTAGTCCGGGACTGAGTGGCAGGCTCACGATGGAACCCGTGACCAAGTGGAGCCCCAAGCAAGTGGTGGATTGGACCAAAGGTGAGAACAAGTTTTGGGGGACGCTTGCGTTGTGTCGGAAGCGGGGTCGGGGGAGAGAATGGAGTGCAGTGCTTGATAAGGATCGGGTTCCCCTTTTCTTTTTTGAAGGGGTTGGGGGAAGAGTCCCATCTCAGCCTGAGGAGCAGAAAGGACATAGCTGCCGAGAGAGCCGAGAAGCAAAAGTTGGCTTACAGGCTGCCTGGTTCGCCGAACCTCTCCCAAGTCCGTTCCCCCTCTTCCCAGCTGTTTTTTTTTGGGGGGGAGTGGGGGGAAATAGGGGGATGGACAGGAGTGGTGGCAAGGCTTGTAGCTTCGGGTGCATTTAGTGACAGAAAGTTTGCCGAGTGCTTGGGAACCCTTGCTTTGCGATTTGGGGGGCGGCGGGTGGTAGAACGTGCGTCTAGGACCGCAGTTCGGCAAAACTTTTTTTCTGTGCCGTCTTTCCTTGACCGGCCACAGTTCTGGCTGGCTGCGCTTGGACTCTACAGCCCTCCACTGAGCAGCCTCTGTTGGTTTAGTTCTGGCCTTTAGAGGCACAACGCACCTTTTGTGTGGGTGGCTCTGGTCGCTGCTCGTAAAGGCACCCTGTCCAGAACAACCCCGAGGAACTAGAAGGCTGTGTTTAAACAGGTAAAGAAAGAAAGAAAGCGTGATTCTGGCTGGCTACTTTATTCGCTTTTCTCGGCGCAAACTGCCGCTGTGTTAACTTTGTAACATTTCTCTTCACTAGTAACCCTGACCCCAGGAATTCGGAGCACTAGCTGTCTTTTGTCTTTTGCTATGGGAGGGTGTTGTTGCCGGGAGAAAGTTGCATTCCTAGGCTGTGGTTGGGGATTGAAAATGAAGAGAAAGAATTTTCCATTTGTTTTAAGACCAGGGGAAAATCTATTTGTCGCCTATTGAAACTGCCTTAGAGGGTAGGAGTGTGTGTGTGTTTGGCTAGGACCTAAGCAATTCGTCTGGAGCTCGTGTTAGTCACTTTCACTCTGAGTTGACCTGCAGCCTATGCGGCATCTCCCTGGGGCTCCTAGGGCGACGACAGAGAAGGCTACTTTAAGCCTCTTTTGTAGAGTGGGCGGGCTCTATCCGAAAGAACCAGGCTGTTGCTTTTACCCCAAGGATGCTTTGCTTCTCTCTCCTGGGTGTCCTTTCTCATGACAGCATCAAACTTTGGATAAGCTTTTAAGACTCTGTCTCTCCCGTGGGTGTGACCACAATTAAAACTATTAACTTCTTCTAATTGCTGTGTTTCATGCATCCAGTGGTATACCTAACTAAGGATTGGAATCATAGATTATTAGAGCTGGGATTGGAAATCCCTCCTTCCTATTTTACAGAGAAAGAAACTGAGACTGCCCCCAGGAGAAGCCTTCCGCTATTTCTCTAAGTTTAGTTCATGTGGACATGTGTTTTGTGTTTCCATAGAATGTAGTAAACTCCTTGAAGACAGACAGTTTTTAGTTTAGGGTTTGTTTTTGTTAGTTTGTTTTTGTTTTTGGTCTTTCGGGTAGGCAACCCAGGGCAGTGGAGTGAGTGTGGTTGGATTTCGAATCTAAGTGCCTGGGTTCAAATGTGATAGCCTAGAAGTCAGGAAGACCGGTTCAAATTTCACTTCGCGTTTTTACTAGCTTTATAATGCTGGGCATGTCCCTTAGCTTTATGCAGCCTTAGTTTATTAATCTGCAAAATGGGGGTAAGGATAGTACTTAACTTGTGGTTGTGATGGTCAAATGAGATAATATATGTAGAGTGCTGTACCAATCTTAAAGCCTCTATAAAGGTTAACTTTTAGGATTGACTCATTCGTAAAGGGAGGTGGGTTGGATTAGCTCCAAATCTGTAATCCTATGACTATCCACAGTAGCTTCTTGAGAAATAAATAGCTGTTATTAACATACATAGTATAGGATTGATTTTAGGGTTAAGATATGGGTTCAGGTCTAAGTGTGTGATTCATGCTAGTGCTTAAGCTCTTAGTGTCTATAGGCAACTTTCTAAGACTGTGTTAAAAGGTTTGCATTAGTGGAGGGAGTTTCCATCTCAGGGAATTCCCTACATAGATGAAATAATAGATGTAGGGGGAAAATGTACAAGGTGATGGGGGTACAAAGGCAAAAATGAAACAATGCTTATCCTCAAGAAGCTAACAGTCTATTGGAGGGGTGTTTTCAGAGCTCTAACTGGATTCCACATCTCTTTAATCCAAATTCGTAGGGTAGGAAAACACTAAAAATATGACTTTAAAAAAAAAAGCTTTAGAAGCCTTGCAATAGATACAGTTTTTACACTTCTTGGATTTGTAGCTGTTACTAACATTCTGTCCACCTAGTAGTAAATTGCCTTACATAAATATCAGTTAAAGGGCAACTAGGTGATGCAGTGGATAGAGCCCTGGGCACTGGAGTCAGGAAGACCTGAGTTCAAATTTGGCCTCAGACACTTAATTAGCTGTTCTACCCTGGGCAAGTCACTTCACACTTTTTGCCTCAGTTTCTTCATCTGTAACATGAGCTAGAGAAAGATATGGCAAACCATTCCAGCATGTTTGCCAAGAATTCCCAATGGGGTCACAAAGAGTCAAGCACAACTGAACAACAAATTAAAGCATCAACTGTTATTGAGCAGCCACTGATTTTACCCTTTCTAGTTGTATGTCCCATTACCAGGTAACAGGCATGCAGTGAGATGATCCTCTCTTACATGAATATACCACAATTTGTTTAGTCATTCTCCAACTGATAAACATCTACTTTGTTTCCAACTCTGCTAAAACAAAAAGTGATTTTTGGAGTATATAGGGCCTTTCTTGTTATCAGTGCCCTCCTTCAGGGATATGCCTGGCAGCGAAGTCCCTAGGTCAAAGGATATGGATCTTTTAAGCATTTAGTTTGCATAATTCTAAATTGCTTTCCAGGCTGGTTTTACTATTTCACAGCCCTGCCAACAATATACTTGTGTCCCCTATCTTTCCCATAACCCCTCCAACACTGACTGTTCTCACCTTTTCTGACCCTTGGTCTTGACTGTAGCTGGGGCAGTTTATCACATCCTGTAGGATATGTGTATGTGTATGTTTGTTTTCCTCTGGGGACTGGGGTGATGTTGGTGGGTGTGGGTGTCATGAAGTGGGGTGTGTGTGTAAATTTGCATCCTGTTATGTTTGTTCAGTGTCATCAGTTAAAAAGGAAGAGCAAATTAAAATATTTTTGGCATCAGATTGCCTTGACATTATGACAAACTAAGATTTCTCTCTGAAGGAAGTTCCCTGCCGACCTGAAAGAGCATTTATTTTTGTAGCACAGTACTTCTGTGTCCTGAGACCTGAGCACTGATTAGGTTGCATACCTGTGGTCAGCACTTGGCAACTTTTCTAAATAATACTGCCTCTTTGGACTATAAATACAGTGACACAGAGTGACCTGGATTATTTCAGTGTTTAAGCCTAGAAGGCCATAGAAAGGAGGGCCAAAGTGTATAGCTAACTCATATATTAAAAAGTTCCACTTTCCTAGGTTGTAATGACTTACTTTTTTTTTTCTGAAACCCTATTTAAAACGTTTTGAATTTCTAACAATATAAAACATTGATTTGTGCATACTTATTTACTGCTGACTTATTAATAATGTCTTTTGTATTACTTCTCTATCTCCATTTTGTAGCATGACACATTTCCCATGAGAAGCAAGTTTCATGAAGATTTTGCAGGTGCAGTAAAATGCATGGATTCTTAAATCCTTGGGATTATAAACTCCACGGACATCTTTAGGTTAGAAAAACAGAAAGCATCAATTGAAGTGAGCCTGGACACAACCCACAATTTAAACTTCTGTGGATGATATTGAACTTATGGTTGAAAAGACAGGACTGATATCAATGATAATTAGTTCATCTGTTAAAAGTATCCCCAAATATCTCACCAAGTAGCTCCATGAGTAGAGGTGGAAGAGAGACCTTAGGATCACCTCCTTAAGCCTCAGTTTTCTCATCTATAAAATGAACTTGTATGGCTTCTGAGGGCCCCTCCAGTTCTAGATCTATGATTATATGATGTCATTTCTGTTCCTGTTCTGAATTGGCTTTCTTCGTTGTGCCTGGAATGTATTCCTTCCTCATTTCTATCTCTTAGAATCCCTTGCTTCTTTCAAAATTTAGCTCAGGATTCACAACAAAACCAATCAGTACATTGAAGAAAATATTCCATTACATTCCTGTACCACAGTTTTATTTAGCCATTCTCCAGTTGATGGCCACCTACTTTGTTTCTAGCTCTTTGCTAAAACAAAAAGTGCTATTTTGGAGTATATGGAGCCTTTCTTTTTATCAGTGACCTTCTTGGGGGTATATGCCTAGCAGTGGAAACCCTAGGTCAAAGGGGATAGATAGATACTTTAGCCGCTTTGCATAATTCCAAATTGCTTTCCAGGCTGGTTGTACAATTTCACAGCCCCACCAACAGTGTGCTTATGTCCCTATCTTTCCCACAACCCCTCCAACATTGACTTTTCCCATCTTTTTCTGACCCTTGGTCTTGACTGTATATATATTTTTAAAACTCTAAATAATAGTAACTCAGTTAAAGTTCACTAAAGCAGGTGCTATTTCTAGAGATTAATCTATTAGATTCTGATGTGGATTTCTAATGGCTCTAGTTCGTGAACCCTAAAGACAAACTTTCTGAGCTTGATAGCAAGCAAATGAGAATTCAAATGAACCTCAAGATGTTTGCTTATATGTGTAAGCACTACCTAGAAACAGTAAGAGGTGATTCTTTGAAAAGCCAAACACGTTTTTTCCAGAAAGTTTGGCACTGGCTTCAGTACTGCATTTTCTTAACAGGTAGATGTTCTAAGGAAACATCTTAAGTGGGGATGCAGGAGTCAGCTGCTTTTGGCTGCTCTGAATGATTGTATACCAGTCCTTTGAGACTAGCTTCCACTGTCTCTGGCTGCCAGCTGCATTCTTGATCTTCTGAGATGGCTACCTCCTGCTATAGAGAAAGAAAGAATAGCCAGTAAAATCCTTAAAAATTCACTGGAGGCAAAATCCAGAAGCTGTTCATGAAAACCTGTGATCTCAAGTAGCTACACACAAATGCCTAAAGTTTAGGTAGTAAATGAGAAGTGGAGGTCCTAACTCAAGGGGCACCAGCCTTGATGTTATATTAGGTACTGCTGAGACTTGGAGGGATATACATGACTGGACTATGCCCCTGAATGGGTATGTCTCATTCAGATGAATCAGGATAGGTAAAAGGGAGGAGTTGAATACCATGGTATATTTTTCTTAGGTTTGTGTCATCTGCACCTTGATAAATATACCACCTAAACTTTGAAGTTAATAAAAATATAAAAACAACATAGGCCCAAGTATAGATCCAAGGATACTCCCTTAGAGACCTCCTTCTGGGTTGCTATCAAACCATTAATGACTCCTCTCTGATGGTCTTTAATGGCCATTCAACCAGTTCTGAAACCACCTAACCACCTAATTTAGCCTACTTTTCTCCATGTTTTCCCCATGTGTGATATGAGATTGTTTGTCAGATATTTTGAATGTAAGCACGCTATATCTATAGTATTTTCCTAATCTACCATTTTAAGTAATAACCCTGTCAAAGAAGGAAATATTGTTAGTCTGGGATTTCTTGTTCTTAACAAAGTGAAGCTGGCTCTTTGCTGTATTATTCCTTCCCTTTTTAGATATTCAGCAATCATTCCTTTATTAACAATATCCTTAAACTTTGACAGTTAATAAAAGTAAAATTCATTCTCCTATGATTTTGAAGACTCATTTCTCTTTCCTCTTCTCCTTTGAGAACTAGGATATTTGTCCTTCTCCAATCCTGCGATATCTTTCCTATTTTACATGATCTTTCAAAGGGTATCTATTACATCTTTCAGCTTTTTCAACACCTTAGGTTGCAGGATGTCTTGAATTCATCAAAGACAGCCAACTAGGTGCTTATTTTTCCCCTAATATTTGGTCTCAACTTCTTGATAGAGAAAAGAATTGAGGAGTTTCGCCTTTCTATCTACCCTCAGCAGCTGTCATATCCTTTCTTTAAGTCTTTTTTTCCCCAGTATGACATTAAACTTCCTTTTGTAGTCCCTAGATTTTTATTTTACTGTCATTAGTTTTAACCCATTCTAAGCTTTAGCATTCCTCGCAAATCTTGCAGGACTTTACCAAATTCTTGTATTTATAGTCCATTATTAGCTTCTGTTTCCACATTTTGTATAAGTCCTTCTGAAATCTAAGCTGGTTGAACTCCTTTTGTTTATAGGCTCTTTAAAAATTATATATACATATATGTATACACACATATCTAAATATATACACATATTTATTCTGAGCTCACAAACACCAGAAAAAGAACACTTGCATGTCATACAAAGCAAAAAAAAAAAAAAAAGATTATATGTGAAATCATGACACTCAACTACGTATAGCTTGCTTTCTTTAAAAAAAGTATATGATAAATTAAATATACTATTTTCAAAGCTGACCTGTTAGTCTGTGTTCCCATCTGTGAATTTAAAAAAATGCTTCAATGACCCTTTTCTTTCTTCTTGGCAATGTTATCACTAGTTCTCATTCCCCCTCCAAATCCCTTCTGAATAGAAAAAGTAAAACACAATTCCTGTGATAAATATGCATAGTGAAGCAAAACAAACCCATACTTTTGCCATGTCTAAAAATGTATGTCTCATTCGGCACTTCAGTTCCATCTATTGATCTCTAAAGAACTAGGTGGCATCAGACATATACTCCTTAGGGAATTCCCCACCTTTTTTCCACATAGGAATTTTCTCTTTGAATTTCAGAATTTTCTTGGG
The DNA here is from genome assembly GCA_028646515.1 of Pseudochirops corinnae. Lineage (NCBI taxonomy): Eukaryota > Metazoa > Chordata > Mammalia > Diprotodontia > Pseudocheiridae > Pseudochirops > Pseudochirops corinnae. The sequence continues at coordinate 88,888 of JAQQSV010000478.1, forward strand.
AACTTTCCATATATTGTGGGCTCATTTCCTCTCTTGAATTTTAGACTGTGGGTTCCTTCCTCTGCCCTTCTTGAAACCTGCATCTCCAAATTTAAGGTGCATATCAGACAAGCCTGACTTTCTTCTCTCTTTCTAATGGATCTTGAGATGGAGCGTTCAACTCCCACTAAGCAGTCCCATCACTTTTAATCCAACAGCCAGCTCCTCCTTGTTGATAAGAATCAGATCCAGAATAGCAATTCCCATTAGGAGCTCCTTCACGTTTTGAAGAATGATCTGATTATGATCATTAAGACAAGTCAGGAATATTAGCTGTTCCACTTTTAGCAGAGTAAGAACTCTAACTGATGACTAGATAATTGAAGTCTCCAATCATAACTATGCCAGGCTTAAAACTGGTTTCCTAAACTCCTTGTTTATCTCTTCTGTTAGGTGGTCTATAGTCTATTTCTATGACTGTCACTTCTGTTTTTTTTTTTACCTTTTGTCTTCAACCAAATACCTTCTACCAGTGGTTTTTAGTATTATAAGGTTTTTCTTAAAATACAATGCCATTTCCCACCCTCACCCCTCTTTCATCTCCATTCCCCTTACCTACCTGTTTAGAGGTAGCTGGAAGTACAATAGATAGAATGCTGGACCTGGAATCAGGAAGACTTGAGATGAAATCTGACCTCAGTCACGTATTAGTTATATGACCCTGGGCCAGTCACTTAACTCCTATTGTAAAATGGGGATAATAGCACTTACTCCCAGGGTTTTTGTGATCAAATGAGACAATACTTTTTAAAAAAAGTTTCATAGCACAGTGCCTGACACATAGTAAGAGATCTAGAAATGCTTCTTCCCCCTTCTTGTTCCTTTTGAGGAAGGGTTACGATTCCTAGCACCATATTGCACAAAATGGGTTTCACCCCACCAATATCAATGCCACCTATAATGTCACATTTGTCTCCTTGCCTTTGTAGTTTTCCAGTGTAGACATACATTTTTAGACATGGCAAAAGTGTGTTTGTCGTTGTTGTTGATTTTGGCCAGTAGAACCACTAGACTTAGAGAATTACTCTGGCAAATTGCTTGTTTGGTGGGGAAGTAGGGGCGAGTAGTTTTCTATGAAGTTATCATTCTTTTCGTCTTCTCAGGTCCTTGACAATCACAGCTTCTCCTTTCTCTTTCTAACCTCTTACCTGGTCTGAAATCTTACCTTATTTTACCAACAGCCTCCTTTCCCCCTCTTCTTCCTCTTAACCTTTTCCTTTTCCTTTTTTATCTTCTTTTCCCAGACCTGCTTGAGTTCCTCTTGGATTTTCCTCCTTCAGCTTCTTCATAAATCTTGCCAAATTTCCTCTCCCCAATTTTAATTTCTATTTTTTCATAATGAATTTGACAGGCATTTATTAAGTACCTTCCATATGCCAGAGCATACAAAGACAAAAATAAAACCATCTCTTTCCTTAGAGAGAAGGATGACATGAACATAATTTCAAATCCTTTCATATCTTAATTTTATTCATGACAGTGTACCAAGGAGGGAGAGCATAAGCTTTATAGAGTACTTACTATATGCTGGGCATTATGCTAAACATTTTTTTTTTAAACATGTACCTCTTTGGATCATCACAACAACCCTGCAAGATAATACTATTATTATACTGATTTTACCATGGAGCAAACTGAGGTAAACAGAGGTTAAGTGACTTTGTTCAGTGTCACACAGGTAATAAATATCTGAATTCACATTTGAACCCTGGTCTTGCTGACTCCAGGCCCAGCACTCTAGGTGCTGCATCCCTTAGCTGTCAAGGTATTGGGATATTAGGGGAGTCAAAGATGGGATGAAAGTTTCTGCTCTTAAGGGAATTGTCTTTTAAAGGGAGCAGGTGGGGTAAGGGATAACAAAACTAGCTGATGTTCATGTAGCACTTTGAAGTTTGTAAATTTTTCTCAGAAATATTTATTTATCTTGCTTTTTGGAGGGCAGTTGGGGTTAAGTGACTTGCCCAAGGTCACACGGCTAGTGAGTGTGTGTGTGTGTGTGTGTGTGTGTGTGTGTGTGTGTTAAGTGTCTGGGGCTGGATTTGAACTCAGGTACTCCTGACTGCAGGGCCCGCGCTCTATTCACTGTGCCACCTAGCCGCCCCTCATAAATTTTTTAAGATACATTATTTTTTGACCTGCACGAGAACTCTCTGAAGTAGGTGCTATTATTTTTCTCAGATGAGGAAACTGAGGCCCAGCTTGAGTGACTTGCTGTTAAATGTTTGAGTTAGGATGGGAGCCCAGACCTTTCTGACCCCCAAACCAGTGCTCTGTTAATTATGCCATACCGCTTTTTACTAGTATTGTAATGAGCTTCTGATACATTTATTCATTTAAAAATAGTAGTTATTGCCTGGGTTCTGGAATGTCTTTAAAAACTCATCTGGGATCTTGATCTTGAACTTTGAAGAGATTTTCTTCAGATCGTTCTTTTATTTTAAAGTTGAAGTTAAAAGTAGAGCTATATATTGGTATAGGCTTCAAAGTTTTGTTAGACCTGTGGGTTTTTTTTTTCTTTAAAGAATTCACATGCTTCGTTCATGTCATTATTCTTTTCTGGAGCTTTCTGCTGTGTGCTGGGCTTTCTGAAGCCACTCGTCTGCCTTTGAATGGAGCTTTTGTGAAAGTGGGACAGAACCCAGTTTGTTTGCTTTTGACATCAAGTAGCTGATCAAATAATTTTTGCTCTACAGTCAGAAGGTCAGATGTGTTCTTAAAACTAAAGTTTTCTTTTAAATGTTAATCAGCCAGTTTTCAAAATTAGGAAATGGGGCCAAAACCCAAATTCTTCCAGATCCTAATACAGAAATGTTTCGACTGCATAGGATTTGAACCTCTGTCTAATGGAATCACATTGTTTTCATTACTGTTTGAGGGAAATCCCTCTATGTTACATAACGGAAAAACGTGCAAATTGTGGATCTGAATCATACTTTCCTGAGGAAAAACCTTTTTTGAAAGGAAGTATTTCATTTCCTTATTTTCAGTGGCTTGGAGGTGGGGAGGTTATCTATGGTTGTGTCCTTTTAGGGAAAGAGGGCTTAGATTTCTTCAAATGTGCATTAATTGAACTCTTTTTTTCTTGGCTTGGCATAAAGTACTTAATAAATGCCTTTTTCATTCATTTCATTTATTCCTGGGCTTAGTCATTTTACATTACTGTGACTTGAGACAGCCAAGCATATATTACTTTCAGGGATTTGCTCTCTAAAATGGTGAAACAGACTTTTAATGTATAGTGGCCCAAATTTCATGAAACACCTGTTAAAGTTGTCAGCACCATCTTAACACAGATTCCAGCTGGAGTCTTAGACTAACCATTTGCAGATGACACTTGTATTGCTAACATTTCCAAAAGAAGTGCTTAAAATTGCTGGGGCAAGTATTAAAGGTAAATATTTGTTACTATTAAGACTTACAGACATGTAATTATAAAGTAGCTTGATATTATATCTTCTTAGACCTGATTGAAGTCTATTTTTTTTAGTAAAAATCTAATTTATTGAAGGGGAAAGCTATTAAAGAATGGTCTGTTTAGAGGTAAGGAGATCATCATCTCTGCTGAGGAAACCTGGATCAAGATACTGGCACCATATAAGACAGGGACCTCAACTTAAATATTGAACTTTTTTTTAACTGGACTTGTGTAGGGATCTAGGGAACTCCCTCTACTGAGAGAATGTATCTTCGCTGCAACTTACTTTGTCTCCTGGTGTCACTGAGAGTTTAAGTGACTTACCCAGGGTCACGCAACCAGTATGTCTCAGAAGCTAAATTCGAACCCATATTTTTCTGACTCCCAAGGCCAGCATGATACTTCTCATGATCATTTTACTTAGCTTTAAACACTTTCAAAAAAAATTTGGAATTAAAGTCATTTTTCAGTAAGTGGGCACATAGGATATGAAGGAAGACTTTCTCAGTTGAAGTTTTCTGGGTTGATTTTGGTCACTGCTTCTTTAAGAATATAAATTTTGCTCTCTTTCTGGGTTTATTGGTGGGGTCTTACCTGGATCATCGCTCAGTATTGAAGGTCTATTCTAGGTATATGATGTTTTAAAAAGAAAATCTACTCTTTATCAAGCCTTTATATCTATCCTCAAACCCCAGAATGCAAAGGGACCTACCCAACCAACCTATCCAGCCAAATAAACCTAGCCAACCAAAAAAACCCCAAACCAAACTAAACCAAAAAACCTTCCAACCCAGCAAACAAAAAATGTCCAATTTTCTGGAAGTAAATCAGTTGATTTTGCATAAATGAGTCATATGCTGGAAGCATTCTTAAAGACCTTCTATACTTCAAATAAATTCTTTTTTATCTTTTCTCTCCATTGTCTATTTCTTTTCATTGTTTAGCAAGAAGGAGAAACCACAGGTAAATGCAAAAAATTTGGAAGTTAAAGTCAGATTTATTTAATGTTCGACAGTACTAACCTTTGGTTATAATAAATTCCTCCCCCAATTAAAAATGTTTTTTTTGTTATAGGGATCAGGTAGGTGAAGGGAATCCTGAGCTTTACTTTTTAAGCTTCCAGGGTACTTAGAATAGAAATGCTATTTTTTCCCTTAATATTAATCCTTTGCAGGTTGATCTTTGTAGTGGAGGGGCATATGTGCAGCTCAGCTATTTTATTCATACCTCTTTTCAAATTTGGGTTTACTACACAAGTCACTCAGGAGTAATATTGGTCTGTTTCTTGAAGGTTTTGGGTAGTGGAAGATTACCAAAAGAAGAAGAAGAAGAAGAAAGAAACTCAGCACTTATTTAGATTTTTTGGAGCCATAACACCCTGGCTAATATTTCCATTAAAATTCTTCAGAAGGAATGTGAAGCATTTACCACTTAGTATTATTTTCATATATATATATATATAAATGTACACACAAACATACATGCACACAAATACACACATGTGCATATATGCACACACACATGCATGTATATATTAGATGCATACATATAGGTATATGTATGTATACACACATACATATGTGTATATGCATTTATATGTGTGTATATATGTGTGTGTGTATACAGACACACGCATATATGTATCTATATCTATGTCTTGAGTTCTATTCTGTGAGCCATACAAGACTTCAAGAATGACAAGAGAAACTGCACAAGGGTTTTTTAGAGCAGCGGAAATAATTGTTTTATAGTCTTAAAACTCTTCACTTTCATTATATTGCCAGGTTCTTTTTCCAATTTGTCCCAACAGCAGTGTGAGTAAGTTTTCTTGTATGTATGTATCACTGGGTTAGGCTCGTGAGAATATATTTTCTTATATTGTTTATTTTTATATTTATAGATTATATGTATTTAATATGTTTTTCTGTTATTTATTTATCTTGGTTGAGGACCCTAAATTAACATTTCCTGAAACACACTTTAAAAAAATTTATCTCAGCTCTAGGTAATCCTTTAAAGGTTACCAGAGCACTTTGTTGGCAACAGTTTTGTGATATTGGTAGAAATATTGTTTTGTCCCTATTTAACAGATGATGGAATTGAAACTCAGGTTAATTTAGCTTCCCCACAGTCAGCTAGCATAGGATTCAAGGGTTAGCTCCATGACTTCTGACTCCTTTTCCATTGTGACCAAGGGGAAGTGACATTTGTAACCACAGTTGATGAGGTGGAGGGGAAGACATCTAAAACTATAATCATAATCAAAAAGAAAAGCCACTCTTTATCAAGCCTTTATATCTATCCTCAAACCCCAGAATGCAAAGGGACCTACCCAACCAACCTATCCAGCCAAATAAACCTAGCCAACCAAAAAAACCCCAAACCAAACTAAACCAAAAAACCCTCCAACCCAGCAAACAAAAAATGTCCAATTTTCTGGAAGTAAATCAGTTGATTTTGCATAAATGAGTCATATGCTGGAAGCATTCTTAAAGACCTTCTATACTTCAAATAAATTTTTTTTAATCTTTTCTCTCCATTGTCTATTCATTCTTTTCATTGTTTAGCAAGAAGGAGAAACTTCCTAACTTCTTAAGTTAAAAAAAAGTTCAGAAAGTCCAGAAATTTCATGAGACCATTGGCTTGGTCTCATGAAACAAACAAAAAAACCCAACACAAAAAAATCCCACCAAGCTCTTGTTCAGGGGACTATGCTAGGAGATAGGGGAGAAGAAGAGAGAGGTGAAGCACTTAATACCTGATTTTAAGGAGCTTGTAATAGCTAAGGCTAAAAGAGAAAAACATAAATAAGGAAGGGTAAAACGTGGTAAATGCGAGCTGTGAGTTCAGAGGAAGGCAGGATCATTTTTAGTAGGTAGCAGGGATAAGAGGTAACATTTGAACCGGACCTTGAAGGATAGATAAAATTTCCTTCCTTTTGTACAATCAAAATGGGAAAATATTAGGTCAGTTGATCTTTAATTTGTTCTTTGACATCGTCATTTTTCCTGGGGAAGATGAGGAGGGCCTTAGCCCACCTGGAATAGCCCACTTTCTGGGTGCTGTCGGTTAATCTTCTGGTTTCCTTAAGCTCCTGGAACCATACTGCCCTAGCCCAGGTCTTTCTGGGAGCCCTAATTCCTTCTAACCCTCTTGTATTGATTATCACCAACTTTAATCCAACTCTTTTCCTCTGTTCCAGGACTCTCTGATGCATAATTTGCTTTCTAGCTCATTTTTTTAAAGTGCTTATTCTCAAATTAGAAATATGTTATTCTCATATTGAAAAGGTGATTTGATATCTGTGCAAACTGCAGTTGAGAAGCTGTTGGGATTTGCAAATTGCTTGAAACATTTCTGTACCCAGTTCCCTCAAAGTTATCCCAAGTAGGAGGCAACATGTAGACATAACTAGGTTGCTGCTTCCAGCACACAGAGTGAGCTTGTGGTTACGTGTAGGATAGTGTAGCAAGAGGCCACTGGAGAGCATCCAAGAACTAAGGGCAGGTACAGAAGAGCAGAAGGAAGACCATCCAGAATGGCTCACCTGACTGCTGTTGTGGTTCAGGTTGGGATGTGGTTCCTAGAAATTAAGGGACTTAATTTAGAGGGACTAGGTAAAGTTGAAGACCATTGATCAGGTGCTTGGAGTGCACATGAGCCCCAGGATCTTAGAATTTAGAGCTGGAAGGTACTGCAGTCATCTGGTCTGACCCCCTCACTTTACAGATCAGGAGACTGAGGCCTAGAGAGTTTAAATGAGTTGCCCAAGATTGTGTAAATAGTAAGTTTTAAAGATTTTGAACCCATCTTTATTTTTATGTCTTTTCTCTAGTCCAGTAAGCTGAACAGCAACCAGCATTTTATTAGTACTTACTGTGTGCAAAGCACTGTGCTGAGAGAGATGCAGAGTTGAGGTTCTTCTTAGAAGACCCTAAAGCCAGATCCAGGGGCCAAGTCCAGAAGGATATCAGAGTCAAATAACAGGGAAGGGAATATCCATGCGGTATTGTTATAATAAGCTCTCAAATGCCATAACGTTCCCCCACCCTCACTTTTTTTTTTTTGGGTGACCAGTTAAAAATTAAAGGAGTTTAAGGAGTTAAAGTTTAAGGAGATAAAAGTCCTTTCCCTTAAAGAATTGTTCGGTGAATTGAAAACTCAATACAAGAGGTTTCCTTTATGATCAAGCCTGTTCTGAAGTTGGTAACAAATTCTTAGAAGAGGTCATGGTTAAATTTTGAGACAACCAACTTTATTGGTCATCGATAGTAATAGCTGATCTTTAGTGTTTTAAGATTTTCAGAATGCTGTAGGTTCTCATTTGCTCATCTGCAGTACAAGTATTTATACTCCCATTTTTGCAGATGAGGAGACTGAGGCTCAGCGTTCATTCAGCCAGTCAATATTGAGGTCAGGATTCAAACCTAGGCTTTTTCTGAGCCCAGATCTAGCATTCTGTCAGTACACCAATGCTACCTTGCTATTAAAAGAGACCAGCCGGAAAACGATAGCTTCCTTAGGATTTGTGCCATCCCAGAATCCTCTGGCCTCTTACAATTTCTGTTAAGAATTCCAAGTCAGCAATGCTATGCAGACATTGCACTTGTTTCTGATCGTCTTCTCTGTGGTCCTAGAATGTGTCTCCGTATCTTTTTATTTTGACTTCAGGTCATGGAGGTGAGCACAAAGAAGCATGTCACTGGAATATTCTCTTATTAATAGAAGTCTTACAATAATAATTCTTACTTGGACTACTATTTTATTTTTTATTTTTTTGCTTTTCGGAGGGAGGAGGGCAAAGCAGTTGGGGTTAAGTGACTTGCCCAAAGTCATACGGCTAGTAAGTGTTAAGTGTCTGAGGCTGGATTTGAACTCAAGTCATCCCGACTCCAGGGCTGGTGCTCTATTCACTGTGCCACTTGGCTGTCCCTACTATTTTATTTTTTAAATATTTTAAAGAGAATATTAAAGTATTAACCTGCAGCTCTTTGCATCTGTAAAGCAATTGATGTTTATAATGGCATTATCTTCATGGGCCCTCTGAATTCTTAAAAGAACATTGTTGTGTATTTAATTACAATTTTGTTATTTATCGTGCATTGTTGTATTTCAGTTATTTCTCCCCAAACCAGTCAGCTAATTATGTTGTTTTGTTGTTGTTTGGTTGTTCCAGTTGTGTGACTCTTCATGACCCCTTTTGGGGTTTTCTTGGCAAAGGTACTGAAGTGGTTTGCCATTTCCTCTTCCAGCTCATTTGACAGATAGAGCAACTAAGGCAGACAGGATTAAATCACTTGCCCAGGGTCTAGTAAGTTTCTGAGGTCAGATTTGACCTCAGGAAGATGTCTTCCTTATTCTAGGCCCAGTGCCCTATCCTCTCTACCACCTAGCTACCCTGGGTAAACAGTATGTATATATAAAAGGGCTTGAATAAAGGGCTGGAGGGTTACCCCTATAATTTGTGATTTATACAAATTCTCTAGCCCAGAATCAGACACAGATCTGAGTACTGCTTGTTTCTTCTTCCACCCCTCCTCTACCTTTGGAGAGGTAGTATATATATATATATATATATATATATATATACATACTACTGTATGAGGGAACTTCATCTGGGCTGAAGGAAATCTTTGATTAGATTTTGGCCACTTCCTTCCGTTCCTTCTTTATGAGAGCCAAGGAGTTAGAGCCCTTGGTTGCATTGATGAGCTCATTCACCAGACACCGGAAGATGATTGGCTTCAGTAGCCAAATTGTTGTGTTGTCCTATTGGCGGAGGTGGGTAGTGGGGAGCATTGTGGAGGGAGACAGCACTGTTGGTAATAGGGTTTGCCATGACCTGAAGGGGGTTCTCTCTAGTGACCAAGTAGATGACAGCAAAGATGTGATTCATGATGTTCGTGCTCATCTGTTTCTTGCCCTTGTGATGACCTAAGGATTTTGGACAGCCCCTCCAATGTTGGGCATTGTAGTTTTAAAACACTTATGGTACCTTGAACTGTGGGAGAGGTTCCATAGTCTTGTAGTGACATGGCATTTATCAGTATATTGCCCGTGATCCACTTGCAAAAGAACTTGATGCTAGGGAACTCTACTGTAGCAGATGCTTTGTCTCTATCTTGGTTTGTCAGTTGCTGAGGGCTTTTGTGCAGATAGGGTTAGAAACAAGGCCCAAGTTTGCTGCATGACCCGTATTATGGTGATAAAGAGTGCAAAGTTTCAAGCACTATCACCTAATTAGAAAATAATAATGATGTATAAAAACTAGTTTAAAGAATATTTAGGGAAAAATCTAACTAAATGGTCAACTTTGGGGCCTTGTAAGGATGAAGTTAGGGGGAAAAATTTTTGTAACAAACTTTTCATCATCAGTGAAAATAGAGGCCCATTTGAGTTTGAATATCACAGTGCTGGATGTGCTTATAGAAATGGTTTATGGGGAGTCACTGTTGTACTTGCCCTTACTTTCTATAGTTTTGGATTTTCTGGAAGACTCTAAGAAAGCAAACTATAATTTTAATGGGGTTTTGAAAAAGGAGTGCTTCAGTTTGTTGGTGGGTGGTAGAAAATATGGGAAATAAAATAAATTTTTAAAAGATGTGGTCATTGGACCCATAGCAAGTGAACAATTTTTAAGTTGTTTTTAAAGACTAGGTAGAATGATGACAAGTATGGGTACTGATCTTTTTTTTTTCTCAAAAGAATCCATTAGGAAATAAGTATAAGACTTGTAAAATATACTTATTTTGCATTTTCTTATAAATATAAAACACTTATTTTGGGTTTTTTCCCATTTGGGAAATGGACAACAGTAACCTCACATCCATTGTTGTTAAGAACAATAAACATTAATTATAGTCAGTAACTGCAAATATTTAAAAAATATGTTCTAGTTCAATATTATAGTCACCTCTTAGGAGATAAGAGGAGATTGGGGCTAGTAGAGGAAGACAGAAGGGAAAGGAGAGAGGGAGCAAATAGCATAGGAGAATGAACTTTACCCTGAAGGTGGGATCTGCTCTGCTCCTAAGCATGTAGGTTTGGCTAAATTGCTTCTCTGGGCATTAGTTTCCTCCTCTCTAAAATGAAGAAATTAATTTTGTAAGAATAATGAGGGTTCTGGAGTTGTCATAAGGTTCCTTTTGTAGGTAAATGAATGAAAGAAGGCAGAAGGAAGAGAAGCTGGGATGCAGGGCTGAAGATGGATGACCCTAAGTGACCAGAGGGCTTCCTCACATCTGGACAGCAGCGTGAAAAGAGACTTTTGGACTTTGAAAGGACAATTGTTATTGTTTTCTTTTGAATCTCTGTATCTGTACTCATAAAGGAGACTGCCCCTTGTATGCTGTCAATGTGACGAGGGCTACGAGGGTAATTAAAATTAAGAAAAAGTGGGGAAACTTCAAAAGGTATAAAAAAATAAAAGGGGGATTTGTGAGGGATAATGTATAGTGAAGTTTCCCCATTCTGAAAAATCAAATCTAGAATGGTTTCAGTATTCACTGGGCCTACGTTTAGAGGTCACCTGACCTTCCAGGAATCTGGGGCTTAGAGCAATGGAGACCCTCCCCAGTGCCACCTCAGCACAAGGTATGCCAAATAAGGAAGCCTGGCCTTTCATTGGACACCCACATGTTTCCAGGTCCTTTGTCTCAGAGATAGATTCCCGCACTTAGGCTATGGGCCAGCCTCTCTACCAATAAGAGTGAAGGCCAGTTGAGGTGGGTTGGGTTCCTGCATTAGAAGGTTATATAACCATGGGCTGGCTTCTACCTGTTGCTGTCTCCCTGCAGTTTCCATGTGAGTGACAGGGGCAGAGTCCTTTCTCATGAGAAAGAATAAAGACCTTTTCTGACCTCAAAAAAAAAAAATGGGGAACCTGTGGCCTCATGTGGTCCTCTAGGTCCTCAAGGTCCAATTTTGGATTCAGGGAAAGAGCCGCACTTCAGGACCTAGAGGGCCACATGTGGCCTTGAGACCGAAGGTTCCTGACCCTGGACTAGATGATATTTTCAAGCTTTAACATGCTGAGCTTATGAAATAAGGAAAAATAGAAAGATAATTGAACTTGGAGTCTGTGGCCTTAGGTTTAAATTCCTGACTCCTTCACTTAATTGGTACCTGGGTGACCTTGTCCAAACAAGTCATTCAGTCTCTGAAGCTTTCACTTTCTTTACCCATAAAATGAGAGAGTTTGATGAGATGACCACTTTCAGCCTCTAAATCTGAAACCCCATGAGAGGGAGAGAGGAGATCAATGGGTGTTGAGATCTTTCACTGTGTTATTCTAGTGGCATCTAAGCTCCTCAAGAATTGGCGCTCTTGTTCATCTTAATGACCCCTTTGCCAAGGCCTAGGATGCTACTTAGCATAGAGAAGATGCTTCATAAAGGCTTGTCAAATTGCAAATGTCTTTTGGGCTTTGTTCCATAGGTTCTCGTGGTTCTGAGTTTCTTTAATCCTTAGCTCTTTGGAGAGTCTTCTGAATGTAATAATCAAAGAAGCTAACAGCAGTTGGGGAGAAAAAGGTTATTCTGCACAGTAGAGCCTTGTTTTTATTTTATTTTTTTTTTAAATAAAAACTTTATTTTAAAAAAGATAGCAGAACTTTTAGTGGCTTTTCTTTTTTTCTTCTGGCTATCAAAGCTTTAGATTAGTAGGTTACTTGTCAACCAAACCTCAAAATCATCTTGTGTGAGAATCTCATCACCTTTACAGAGGGATGTATGAGTCACATACCTGATAGACTGGATGCAGAAACCTTTCCCATTCATGTTCCCTTGTCTGGTGTTGAATATCTGCTAAGAGCATGCAGATTACATATACTTAACTAATAGAGCTTGGTTATGACTTGGAAAAAAAAATGACACCAAAAATTTTAATGGGTATGTCTCTCTCTTAAACCATCTCTTTGTTTTGCAAGGTTTTCCCATATTATAAGGGAATGGTGTCATGGACAACTCATTACCAGGATTAAACAGATAGGTGGGTTATGAAGACTTAATAGTTTTATCTGATAAAGACAAAGCTGTAGGATAGGGGGTTGTGGTTTAAAAAAAAAATCCCAATCATCTCATATAATGTGTTAACACCTAACATTCATCTTTGAATGTTTTTTTCTCATGCACATTTTCTCAGTGATATTTAGAAGAGGGAAGGGGATAGGAATAAGCATTTATTAAATTTGCCAGACGCTGTACTAAGCACTTTGCAAATATAATCTCGTTTGATGCTTACAACAACCCTGGGAGGTAAGTGCTATTATTATCCCCATTTTACAGTGGAGTAAACTGAGTCGGCCGTTGAGTGACTTGCTTAAGGTCACATAGCTAGTAAATGTCTTAGGCAGGTTTGGAACTCAGGTCTTCCTGGTTCCAGGCCGGGTGTTCTATTCATTTCACGAACTGCCACTTTTCGGAGAATTTGGCCTCTTAGAAAACATCGATTTTGATAGAGATTCTTACTTTTTGGAAGTTCTTCACGCCATCTAACATCTTTTGAGTGTCTGCATACATTAGCAAGTTGAGATCTATTTTTTATTTTGAAAACCTAACGGAGTGTGTGTGTGTGTGTGTGTGTGTGTGAAAGAGAGAGTGTATGTGACAATGTGCTTGTCTTGCAAACCTTGAGGCTGTGTACTGCTAGACGAGAAGTGACTTTTGCAAAGCGTTTTATTCCAGCAGTGTTGATGTCAGGTGACTTTGTAATCTTGTAACGTGTGCAGGTTGGTGATTTTCTCACATTTAAAAAATTTTTTCTCCTTATTTTAAAAGTTCTAAACTTAACAAATTAAATAAAATGAACACCTCCATATACGTAGTTGAACAAATAGTCCGGTTACACATGAAACTGTGAATCTCTGGTTAGGTGGAGCTTGCTTTTCTTTGTGAATAATAATAAATTCAGCATGTTGCTTTCAAAGCTACCCTGCTTATAATGATTACAGTTTTCGAATTTTAGGTTGAGTTGAACTTGGTGGGAGAGGCAGTGTGGCAATGTGGATAGAGAGTTGTTCTTGAAGTCATAATGAGCTGGGTTCAGATTTGCCCTCTGAAACATACTGGCTGTGTAATCTTGGGCAAATCACTAGACCATAAGTATCAAACTCAAGTAGAAAAGGGGCCACTAAACCATATATAAATTTTCCTGTGGGCCTCATATTGACTTAGAAAACCACATACTAATATTATGTTTTATTGTATTTTTATTCATTTTGTTAAATATTTGTCAGTTCTATTTTAATCTGGTTCAGGCTGCTCCCTAGAGTATTGTGGGTTACATCTGGTGTTTGACAATGTTTGCTCTGGTCAACTCTCTAAGATGATAAATTGCAAGACAAGGTGCTAACCTGCCTTGGTGGAAAGTGTTTCCTTACCTGGGAGTTCCCCCATACCAGGGAAGTCACAGGTGCAGTTGCTGTTCCTATCCTTGATAAAGTAAAACACTTAGAGAATGCTCAGCTAAGAAACTTGGTCTTTAAAATTAGTCTATCAAGAGGATGTAAGTATTTTTTTAACCACTAAAAAACCAAAACAAAACTGAAAGAATAAATACTGTTAGAATTCAGGGAGAATACTTGAAAAGAAACAGTTGTCTCCTTACATTTTAATTTGGGCAGAATTCTTGGAAAGGGAAGGTTTGAGATGAGTGATACATTAAGTAAATTTAATTTATGATCTCTTAGAGTTGGGGCACTCATATGGTCCTTTTTATCAAAGGATCTCAGAATTTTTATGAGTTAAACAGGAAATGAGGGTCAAATGAGAATGTAGCGAAAAGTCCTTCTCCAAACCTTAAAAGTGCTGTAAAATGTCTGGTGTTTTTTTTCCCCCTCTGTACAGTATCATGTTAACATTTATTAATTGCCTGCTACACATAAGGCCCTGTGTTAAATGCTAGCAAGCCAGAGAGGACAAATACAACTCTTGCCCTCAAGGAGCCCACAGTCTAATGCAGTGGTTCTCAATCTTCCTAATGCTGCGACCCTTTAATACAGTTCCTCATGTTGTGGTGACCCCCAACCATAAAATTATTTTCGTTGCTACTTCATAACTGTAATTTTGCTGCTGTTATGAATCTATCTGATATGCAGGATGTATTTTCATTGTTGCAAACTGAACATAACCCACAGGTTGAGAATTGCTGGTAATGGGAAAGACCACAAGGAAACAAATTGGTACGCACAAGCTCTATTTAGGATAAAGAGGAGATTGCTGCTGCTGCTGCTTGCTGCTTTGTCCTTTGAATTTATTTTATTATTTACAAAGAAAAGCAAGCTCCACCTAACAGAGATTCAGTTTGATGTATAACTGGACTATCTGTTCTACTATGTATATGGAAGTGATCATTTTATTTAACTTCTAAATTTCAGAACTTTAAAGGACCATGACATCAGGAGGAGATGCCATGAGTGCAAGTGAATCAGATTTAAGTGAGAGGGGGCTGTGCAAAGTCACTAGCCTCACTTTCTCCTCCGCAGTCTAAAATAAATTGATCATTGAAAGAGAGAAGGTACTAAAATTAAGAGGAGGTAGGGAATGCTTCCTGCAAAAGGAAGGATTTTAGTTGGGACTTAACAGAAGCCAGGAAAGGCAGTAGCTTCCTGAAGCCAAGAGATGGAGTGTCTTGTACCTGTAACAGCCAGGAAGAGAACTGGAAAGGTAGGGACAGGCTAAGTTATGTAGGGCTTCAAATGCCTAACAGGATTTTGTATTTGACTGTATTAGGGCTTTTAACAAAGGATTGATAATGATAAAGGTTAACACTGACAATCATTTTTACCATTAGGTGAAATGAGCCTTTTTAATTCACTTCAGTTATTGGAATGTAGATGAAGATATACATGCTTGCTGTATAATGGGAGTGTATGTTTTTTTCTTCTTGCATGAAGGAAGGATATGAAATATTTTGGGGGAGACAGGGAACAATATTCATTGCTTGGCAAAACGAGCTTATAACTAACTGTTAACAGAGATTCTAAGAGTTTAGGGCACAGAGATTCACATTTCCAATGACATAATTGTTAATGCCAAATGGAATCCAAATATATTTAGCTTTGTTTTATTTGATAAGTTTCAGATGTCTCCCACCCTCCAGTTGCTAATACTTTCTTCTTCCTTGGTTGATCTTACATTTTACTTTCTTTTACACATGCTGTCTTCTTTCCTCCACACCCCAGGAGCCTGTAAGCCTTAGGAGGGCAGGGCTGTCTTCTCCCAACACCTCACATTTCATTCTCGGTAGCAGATGCTTTTAATAAATGGTTCTTGAAATTGAATTGAAATCTGAGTAAGAATGTTGGGGGATAGCTTCTTTAAGGTGTTGATTTTTAAGGAAATGGCAGTTTTAGTCTTAGAAAACAACTTGAACAGATTGTGTTCACTGAGCATGCTGACCTTGACATACTTGAGGCTAGATGAAGGGGTAACAGTAGCTAGCAGATATATAGCACTTCAAGATTTGTGAAGCACTTTTCATGTCTTACATTATTTAATATTTACAGCAGCCCTGAGAAGTAAGGCTACTATTATTCCTCTTCTACAGATGATGAAAGTGGATACTAAATGAATTCCTTAAAGTTTCATTCTCTTTACCACCACTGCTACATTAACGTTGTGTCACCAGGCTAGATAGCTGCTGCTGGTGATTTCTAGTACAACAACTAAATTGAACTAGGGTCAGGTGCTCCAAGTCTATTTTTTGCTTGTTTTATTACAACTCAAAGGTTTATTCCATTTACTCCTTTACTATGAATTGTTTCTTTTGACTAGCCCAATGGGTGTGACAGTCCACGGGTACCTACATGCACACACCGGTGAGTAATAGTCCTTGTCGTCATCTGGCCCCAGCAGTTGCACATGGCAGGATCCGGAGTCCAGCCAAGCCCAATTAAGGAAATCAGCCAGTTTTGCCAAGAAGCATTTCACAAGACCTACTTCTGCTAGAAGCCCTGTGGGAAATAGGTATCAATGTTAATTATCAACCTTCATTAGTCACCAGAACCACTTCCCTCTTATATCCAAGCTACAGAAATCCACAGACTTCTGAATGGAGGGGTACTCTTAGATACTTATCAAGAAGAAAGGATGGTGGCTCACACTTAACCACAGTTATGAGCTCCATAAATCCTCCCACGTGAGAAACATAAACAAGTAACAGGCAGCATGCTATTACTGTTTTAAAAATGAACTGAGGTTTGAGATGGGTAATCCTTCTACTTCTTGTTTTTGTGTGTGAGGGAAAGTTGGTGGGTTTATATCTTAAATAAAAAGCTTAAAGTATTACCTGAGAAGCCTGTGTCTGTAGATAAAGTGAACTCCTCATAAGATATCCTACTAAAAAAGGGAGGGGTGTTTTCATTTTGTTTAGTCTGTTTATGCTTACAGGATATGCTTTCTGCCAAGATGAGCATTTTATATTGCTCTGATCACAGCCCTCCTCAACCAAGGCATCACTTTCCTAGTAAACCAATCCTATATGTGGCTTGTCGGCACATAGCTATTTGCATGCTGTTTTCCCCAATAGATTGTGAGCTACTTGAAGGCACAGATTGTCTTTTGTCTTTTTTTGTGTGTGTCCTTACTTCTTAGCAAAGTTCCTGGTACATAGTAGGTGTTTAATGAATGTTTATTCACTGATATGTGAATTTTTATTGATTTAAACAAATAGCCCAGGAGACAGCAATTAAGTTTTATTTATTAAACAGTCCATTTTTCTTAATTTCTATAAAGCATTTGTACTCAGTAGAGCTTTGTGTAGCCAGATGACCTTGGGGAGTAATAGGATTTCTGTTAGTCTAAGGTAGATATTCATATTTGGACTTGAAGGTCATCTTAGGTCCTCATTTTCAGACTTGAAGTTGAGACAAATCAAAGGAAAATAAGGAATTCTTTTTCTCTCAACTTTCTGAGATGGCCAGTTGAAATCCACGCTAATGGGTCATGATCATTCAGTCCTGATACTTATTGAGTATCAGAAATTTTTATTGTTGTTCAGTCATGTCTGACTCTTCATGACCCAGTGGACCATAGCATACCAATATTGTCCATGGAGTTTTCTTGGCAAAGATACTGGAGTGGTTTGCCATTTCCTTCTCCAGTAGATTGAGGCCAATGTAAGTTGTGAGTTAGCACCATCACATAGTTAGTAAGTATCTTGGGATACTTACACACACACACACACACACACACACACACACACACACACACACACACACACACACACACACACACACACAACAGCATTTTTTGGTAGCAGAGAACTGGAAACTACTAAAAGAGTGTGTCCACCAATTGATGAATGCCTGAACAAATCATGATCTGTCGGTCGGTCTCTCTCTCTCTCTCTCTCTCTCTCTATCTATATCTGTCTGTCGATCTGTCTGTCTATCTATCTGCCTATCTATCTATTTATCTGTAATGGATTTGGTTGTGCCATAACAAATAATAAAAGACATTCAGAGAAACCTTGGAAGACTTATATAACCTAATGCATAGTGAAGTGAATAGTGCCAGGAAAACAGTTTATAGAATGATAGCAGTATGGTAAAGGAAAGCCCCTGTGAAAGACCTAAAAACTCTGTTCAATGCACTGACTGGTTATGACTCCAAAAACCTCTGGACAGAGAGTTGATAGATGATAGGTTCGGAATGAGACCTACGTTTTTCAGGCATGACATGTATGAAATTATTTTGCTTGATTATTTTGGTTACAAGGGTATGCTTTTATTTTAGGGTCAGAGAGTAGAGTAAAGGAGGATTATGGGAGCTAGCATTGATAATACAAAAAAGGTAAACATGTCCATGAAACACTAACAAATAAACAGAATAGAACAAAAAGATGTTAACAAGGGGACCCGTAGAAGCTGGGTAGTTTTTGGTACTTTAAAAAATATATTACTTGGGAAAAAAATCACTTTAAAAAAATCACAGAGTCATGGTTTCATGTGCATTACTTTTTTTTCCTGTTCTTTGTGTGTGGAAATATTCATGTTGATGTTTGTCAGTTTCATATTTTAAAAAAGAAATAATGAATTCCTATATCTTGGAAGTCTTAAAGACAAAGGCTGGATGACCCCCCTCAGTTATTTTATAGTGGGGATTCCTTTTGGGCCAGATGGCTGATCAGGTCCCTTCCAACTCTCCAATCCTGAGGTTCTGCAAAGAATCCTGTCGCTCTCAAGAATACCCATTCAGAAGGTTTGAATAACATTAGCTACCTTTTATTTGTCATACAGTTTTGTATAAATGCTAAAGATGTGCCTGTATGCCCACTGTGTTACATGTGATCTTTAGGAATGCTTGCCTTTCAGTTTTTGTTGCAGTGGAGGAAACTTGCAATGAATGATAGGAAACAGCTGTTTATAACTTAGAAAGGAATCCAACCTCATGGAGAAATTTAACATTCAAAAGAACCGTTAGTGGGGAAATCCTCTCAGATGCAACACGTCAGAGATATGGAATGTAGTCTCTATGGCTCCCCATCCTTTCCCTTCTCTTACATGACTGTGTTCTTTTCCACAGGCCCAATCTAAGTAACTTCATCAAGGTTTTCAAAGTGGGCTTTTTGTTTAAACCTCAAGAAACACTTGTGAGGTAGCTAGCTGGTGTTGTTGGTCTTTGAGTCAGGGAGATATGAGTTCAAATGCTGTCTACTTCAAATGCCTCCCAACTCTGTGACCCTAGGCCAAGTTGAATAAAATTTCTGAGATTCAGTTTCAGTGAGATGATATTTGTGAAGTGTTCAATGAAATAATATTTATAAAGTGCTTACATAGTGTTTAAGACATATAAATTCTAGCTATTACTGTCTTATGCCATCATTTTATTGGAAAAATAACTCATGTCCAGTTGTACAAGGTATGTACAAAAAGAAACATAGACATAGCTCTTGTCTGAGGAACCTATGGACTGAATGAAGGACTGGTATGAAAATATTCAGTAAATAATAAAGCTACAAGGGAGAGATTTTGGTCATTCAGTTAACCCCCTTTATTTTGTGGATAAGGAACCCCCAAATCAGAGAAATGAAGTGACTTAAATATTAAATGTCAAAGGATAGTCAAGTGGAAGATCAGATATGTTTATTTTTTATTTTTTTGGAGGGGGAAGGTAGGGCAGTTGGGTTAAGTGACTTGCCCAAGGTCACATGGCTAGTTTTGTGTTGAATATCTAAGGCTGGATTTGAACTCAGGTCCTCCTGACTTAAGGGCTGGTGCTCTATTCATTGTGCCATCTGGTCATATATGTTTAAATGTATTTTAGGAATGGGGAGAAGTATACATGGACAGATAGAAAGGGAGATTCACTCTCTCTCCCCATATTAATATATATCCTGCTGGATTTGATCCACTTTGTTCTGATAATATTCTGTTCCCCAAATGATTTGACCATTTCCTTACTATCCTCCTTCTCAAACCTTTTTTGGATTAAAAGGAGAAATATTACTCTTTTAGCTAATGTTTTTATTTATTTCATGGGAACTAACATGAATATACATTAAAAAAAAGTATTCAGAATTTCCAGCATCACATTTAATAAAAGACACAAAGAACACACCATGGGAAGAATATTGCTTATCTTTACCTCGTAGTGTCTTAAATGTTAGCAAAATTTCATTTAAAGAAGCAAAAACTTTTAGGCATTTCATGGAGACAGACTATCCCATCAGTAGTCATATCTGTCGGCATTTGCCTCTCTCCTGTTTTAGATGTTCTTACCAAAGGTTGTCCTATGTCCTTTCTAGTCAATATCTAAGAAGAAGGGGGATCTTTCAAAATCAGGCTGGTATCAAGCCAGGGCTTGCTTCATCATTTTTGCCAGAACCTGTACAAAAGGATTTGAACAATTAAGGGCCTGGAGAGTTGTGGGGAGCCACAGGGGTACCTTTGGATTTTGATGCTTGGCAGTGGTACACAGAACTCCTAATGGGAACTTTGATCCTTTTCACCAGCTGTCATAGGTAGTCGCCCAATGGGGGGGGGGAGGGCGGGGAGAACTATGAACTATGACCCAATTTATTGTTTTTGTAAACTCTGGTTGGATGACAGGAGGAAAGAGCATTTGACAGCCTTCTGAGCTGAAGTTTTGGCAAGCTCCAGTTCAAAACAAAAATACAACAACGTGCTGCAATCTGCATTTAGCCCTGCTCCCTGTGGTGCATTAGCGATGGTCTGTGCAGGGTGATTGCAGATGGGATGCTCTCACCATGACCTCAGAGTACATTATTTGGGCAAATGGTTAAGTGCTTTAGTCATTTGAAAATTTGCCAGCCACTTGTTGTCTTTCTCTCTTTTCTGTATTGAAGGCGACCAGGCTTTGGTCTTCAAGTCTATTTTTAAAGAAAACAGTCTGATGTAATGGGGAAGATGCTCTGTGTTTGTAATTTCCCAACTCCTCTCTACTACTACAGTTATTTATATTACTGTTAAACATTTTATAGTGTTTTATCCTGAAAGCTTTACATACATTATTATCTCATGGGATCCACACTTGTGAGGAAGCTTAGGGGCAAGAATTATAGCCATTTTACCGGTGGGGAAACTGAGGATCTAATAAGTTTAAATAACTTGCTTCTTATTGTGTGATGTCACCTGTTGGCAGAGGTATGACTTAAAATTTAAATCTTTTGATTCAAATTTCAGTGTCTTTTCTATTGAAATGTGAGAACTCTTAAGTAGATAGATGCTAAGTATCACAAGGAGAGGCTGATCGTTATGATTGTTATTGTGATGGTTCCTTTGCTAACCCTTTAATAGTATTTTGGATTTCAGACTTTTTTTAGGGAGGTGGTAAGACTCATTTTAAATAGGTTAGGTCCCCAAATTCCAGCCCTTGGTGCAATGCAGTATAAGTGTGCAGACCTGGAGTTGGTCAGAAAAAAATGAACAATTTCTGCTGTAAGTATGCTTTCATTAAATCTTAGGGTTTTTTATTTTTTAAATACAGTCAACTAGATCTCTAAGGAGATATGCCTGGACTTGTCAGGAGGCTGAGGTTTAATTCTTGGCGTCACCCCTTACCAGCTGTGACTGTGGGCACATTATTTAACCTTCTTGAGCCCTAGTCTCTTTTTCTGTAAAAATGAAGTCTCTTGTGAGGAAAGTTATTGCCAAACCTTCAAGGGATCTCTAAATATGAAGTTGGGGCAGAGTCAGCCATGGGAAAATGATTATATTTAGTGGTGGGCTGGTAAATGTTTAATAGTTAGCTCTCTGGGGAAAAAAAAAACCCAAAAATCTCCCCCAAATTAATGTATATATGGCACACTTTTAAGTTTAATCTTCATGATTAACATTTTCTCCAGTATTTTCTTAAACATAGCATTCAGCAACATATCAACTCAAACCTTGATTTGTAGTATTTGCCAATTTCCCAGGTGTAAATGCAGACATTGAAAATTTAACAACAGGGAGCTGGTGTGAGCTGGCTCCAGCACATTCTTGGTTATCTGCTTCCTTTGAGGACAGGGGACCATGTCTTAGAGATGAGATACGTCACTGTGTAGTGAAAGAGTGCTGGATTTGGAGTTTGAATCTTAGCTCTGCTTCTTAATACTTTTGACCTGGGACAAGGCATTTTACAGCTCTGGGTCTCAGTTCCTCATCTGCAAAAGGAGGAGGTCTTTGATGCTCTTTGATCTTCTACTTGTATCTCCTTGTAAAGAGAAGGAGTAGCATTGAAACCAAGGCTGGTTCAGAGACAGTTCCCCTCCAAGATTAGGTCCCTGGAATCATAGGTTACCCTCTCTTCTATCATTTGTGCTCCAGTGCAGTACAAGAGACTCACGACTCTTTGGCTACACAACTAATTGTGGGAGGCACCTTCAGGCAGCTAGGTGACCCAGTAGATAGAGCCCTGGATCTGAAGTTAGGAAGATCTGAATTCATATCCAGTCTCAGGTACTGTGTGACCCAGGCAAGTTATTTAACTTTTGTTTGCCTCATCTGTAAAATGGGGATATAATAGCACCTACCTCAAAGGGTTGTTGTAAGGATTAAATAATATTTATAAAGAGCTTTGTGGGCCTTCAAATATTATATTTATTATTGATGTCATAGTAGTTATAATTGACACAAATTATGTACATCTACCAGAAGGGAAAGTATACCATGTCTTGTACTAGGTGGGTACCAGTTAGCAACAAATTGTGTCTTTTAGGGACTCCCTGCTAATGCTATCACATCATTAAGTCTAAAATTCAGAAGTTCTGCTAATGATTTCATTATTCAAAACTATCTGGAGAGACACATATGAGGACTTGGAAAAATATAGACAACTGTACTTCTAGTTGCATGTTGCTTATTTTCATTGGGGAATTTTTAGCAAAAAGTTCTATTTGTGTGGAGTTATCAGTCAACCATTCCTTTGACTCATACATTCCTAAATTTGTAGCAGGAAGATCTATGTTTACATGAAATATGGGGAAGATTTTACCTCCCCCCCTCTTTCTTCTTAACTGAAGATGAACAGCTGAGCCATTTTTCATTCTCTTGTTTTTAAGGGGACTTCCGATTTAAAAGCTATTCTGGCCTGAAGCAAAGTAAGGATCTGGACCTAAATCTCTGTTAGTAATATGTGTTTACTTACTCGAATTTGAGCAGTCACACCCTGGCTTGGAATGCAGCTGTCTTCTGCAGTGAATGAAAAACCAAGGTTTTCCTGGGTTTTAATTGTTTTAAAATAATTGCCCTAACTGTAGAGCCCCCATCAGGGAATTTCCCTTTCAAAGTTCTTGCTCCAGCAGTCTCAGCTTTCCTCACTTTCTCTTTTCCGATGGTCGTTCTTGTCTTGATACCTAGGGCAGTACCAGAACATTCAATATGGAAAACCAAAGGTATGGGAGTTCATTTTCATTTGAAAGCGTAAGTTGTCCCTTGAATGAGCCTCCATTATCACTGCCTATGTCTTTTGGTTTAAAAAAAGTCACAGTCTTTCCCCTTTTTCCCTTTATCCTTCCAATCTTTACCCTTCAGCCCTTTCAAGTACACTATTTTCTTAGGTATCAAGAGAACAAGAGATGTTAGGTCCTGAGCTGTCCAAAATGTTCCACTGAATACAAGTGGCAGTTGGGAGGACAGAAAGCTTCTTTCTCTAAAAACCAAAAAATATGAGATGCATTTTAAACGCATTTAGGACACCTTACTGTCTTAGTAAATCAAGTTGAAGTCTGGCAGGCTGTAGGAAATGTACATTAAAGAGGATTGCAGGCTTTTTCTTAAATCTGTTATTAGAGCCTCATTGCGTGATAGCCTTAGTTCTTTTTTTACTTTTTCTTTTTTATAGTAGCTTAGCAAAGAGCTTTTTCTTACAGCACACTCAAGTAATATTTCCAGCTCAAGTTATATTTATTAAGACTTAGGTCCATATTCTTTTTGGAACTTTTATCTTCTCAATCAAAACACACTTAGTAAGTACCTCCTACGTGCGGGACACAGAAACAAAATTGAAAGTGCCCCTGCCCTTAAGGAGGTTACAGTTTAGCCACAGGAGACAATATGTACAGATGTCTAGCTGGGAGGCCTAAAAGAGCACGCAGGTGATAAATGCTATTTCCTAGCTCTGGGGGAATCAGAGTAGACATCACAAGAGGTGGCACTTTAGTTAGCTTTTAAAGTCAGATTAAGGATTCAGCAGTCAGAAAAATAGAGGGATGATATTCTAGGCAAGTACGAAAAAATGAGGTGAAGCATGGCTGGGGTCCTTCCTATAAATGGTGATATTGGAGGCACAAAAGGAGAAGAGATTTCCCCCCTCCCCTTGGAGTTTCCCAGGGTAATTGTTGTTTGTCCTTCATTCTCAAAGAAGATCATGAAATCAAGGAGTTGATACCCTGGTGTGTGAGCGAATTGGATCTAAGTGAGGCAGGGCTGTGCAAAGTTACCAGACTCATTTTCTCTTCTGTAGCCATCTAGGTCAAGTGACAAGACATAGATCTGGATGAATGGAGATGGCCCTGGATGCAGTGGGTGACCTTGGCCTTTTTAAAATAAGGTCTTTAACAGGTCTCGGTTTGACTGAGGCTGCAGTAGAGAAGGAAGTTGAGGTTTAGTACTGAAAAAACTCGAAAGACCATGTAGTCCAGGGGTCCTTTTACCAATTTTGTTTAGGAGACTCCTCAGAAGAGTGTTAAGTGTATAAAATAAAAATACATTGTGTTACAAAGGATGATAATTATTATAATACAGTTACCAGTATATTTAAAACAAAACAAGTTCATGGGCCCCCAGATTAAGGCGCCTGAACCCTGTCTAACCTTTTTATTTTATAGAAGAAGAAACAGAGCTAGAGAGTTAAGGAGAATTTTTCGTTCTCAAACCTTTTCAACAGTAGCATCAAAGAAGGTCAAGAGTAGTAGATGTTTCTGAATTATAACATCCCTAGTTGCTCTTGAAAGCTTGGAGTTTTTGGACAGTGCTTTGGATGATTTGCTATAAGCACAGAGAAATCCATTTAGGTTATGACTAGAGTTGGCTTACTTTGCCTATCAGGACGAAGATTTAAAAAGACCTGCCATTCTTTGAAAAGATCCCTAGGTCTGGCTTATGCATAGATGAAGAAAACATGCACATTGGCAGTTAAGATAGTTGTAGAGTGGAAGCCTGGTGTTTGATTTTGCTTAATTGGTAAACATTTATCAAACACTTGTTGAGAGTCAGATACTGCTAGACATGTGGAATACAAAATAACAGTTGCTGCCCTCAGGGAGATTACATTCTATTGATGGAGAATCTGTTTCTTTTTGTTACTAGAGGATGGGGTGGAGGTGATTATTGGAAAGTGACAGATGTTTAAAAAACAAAACCAATGTATAAATAAATCATCACTCCCTCCCCCACCCCAATAAAAGTTCCAATCAACCATGGAATGGTACATAAGGGTGTTGATTCCTTTTGTGAGGTCGAATTACCCTATATATATGTATATATTATTATTATTATTTATATGCAACTGGGTAATAAAATATATAGGCACTGGGGTAGGGAGATCCATCTTGCCCTACTGGAAAGTCAGAGGAGTGATGGGGGAGGGGATATACAGTGGGATTGCTGTTTTGGGGTGGTGGGTAGGGGAAAGATGGGGAGAAAATTTGCAACTCAAAATCTTGTGGAAATGAATGATGTAAACTAAAAATAAAAGTTAATAAAAAAAGAAACAAATGTATTTGCTACGAAAAACTCACATAAAGCTGCCCATTTAGGAGCTCAGAGATTTCCATCCCTTAACTCCCCCCACCTTTAACGAAAACTTGCTGTCCTTTTCTTACCTTCCAAAACAGTTACTGGCATTGCTATATGCCTGATTTTCCCCAGTCTTAAAAAACTTGAAATTTATTTTCAATTCTTCTTTGCCTTGTCTCTTGTATCCTCTCCCACAGGCCTATTAGCTTTCCCTGGACGATAGTTTTGCACTATTCTTTGAGACATCTGAGGCTCCCTACTTAAAATTTTCCTCGTTTTATTTCTAGTACAGTGTGGTAGGATAGGAAAAACCCTGATTGTAGAGTCAGAGGATCTGGATTCAAATTCGACCTCACTTAACCTCTCTGTTTAACTGTTTCCTTACCTACAACAGGAAGGGGGTCGGATCAGTCTCTGAATCTGATGATCCTTTTGAATCTCACAGTTCCACAGACATGCATGTGGGGAGACTTTTTTCCCCTTTTCCTTGTCTTCTAGTCAATTGGGCCTAACAACAGTGCACACTTCCCAGTGGTGAGTGCCTGTTAGGTGCTTCAGGCCTTGATAATGGGATTGCATTAGGAGGGAAAGAAGGCAGCCAGTTTGGTATATGCTGTGAATATTTGCATATATGGAAGAGGAAGAGGAAGAGGAGGCGCATATACACACTCGCATACATACATACACACATATACATGTGCATGCATGTACATGTAAACACATAGATATATAAAAATATATGTACAAATAAATATAAATATATGTGGGTGTGTATATATATATATATACATATATATATATATATATGTATATATATGATAGTACTCCAAAATATTCCTGAGGTTGACGCATTTTGGAAAACAAGTGATAACTGATAACTGTTTAACTGAAGATTGTGTTATTTGTTCATTTGAATTATTTTGAGGACATACTGTTGTGAATTGCCTAATTAGGCCAATAGAAATGCAGCTACCGTGCTTCAGTCTCACTGATGTAAGAATCTGAAGAATAGTAATACTATCTTGGTGAAGTTTAAGTGCATATAGTGACATAAAGAAAGCCCTTGGTCCATATTATACATACATACATACATGTAATTATGTGTATGTATGTGTGTATATATATATATATACATAAATACATATATATATATATAGTTAGTTAGTTAGTTAGTTAGTTAGTTAGTGCCACATGGGTCTAAGTGAGACTGGTAGGAGGAATTATCTCTGCCTTTCTTCCAGGGAGGCTGGTATTCCTACCTTGAGGAAGACCAGAAAAGGGCATAAGGCTGGGCACTCTTTTCTTTAGTCTTTGAAAAGAATATTTGACTAGAAACATAACTGTCTTTTTAAATATTGATAGTATAGGGGCACAGTTTTGTTTAAGAAAGAAAAAGGCATTACCTGATCACTCTTATGAGCAGGGGCTGACCCAGGCTTGCACCTGCAACCTTGACTCCTTCCCACCAAACGATGTTTAGAGAAAAGACCATCACAAATAGTGAATAAGACCATTTATCCAAGAAAATACTAAACAGAAATTGGAATTCTACAGTTTGGAACATACTGAAAAATACAAAGGAATAATTGAGTTTTTTAGATTAGAGCATGGCAGACGTCACTCATCTAAGAAAGAAGCCTGGGTCTCAACCAAGGGGAAATCCCCCAAAGTCTCATCTCTAGGGAGGAAAGCTAAACATCAAGGATGTGTTGAGTATGGAACTCCAACTACTTGTTTGTAGCATCCAAACTTTCCCTCTTCACCCCCCCCCCCCCCCCCACCCCCAGGCCTTGGGCTTCAGTTTCCTCATTAGCAAAATGAGAGGTTTGGACTAGATGCCTTTGAGGTCCCTTCCAAATCTCATCTCAGATCCTGTTCATGTTGTCATGATCACAAATTATTTAACTATGATGGAAAACAGGAAAGTGTTGGTGACTGTTGTGATATGCTGAAGTTTGTCCATAGAGAAAATGTCACCAGACATCTGTGTCTACTTTTTATCTGGTTTCCCTCTCTTTTCTCTTGCAATCAGGTGCTTCTTCTAGCTGCTGTCAGTGCCCTGCCCCCAGCAGGTACCTGATCTGTGACATGTAATCCCTTGTAGATTGGGAAATCAAACCAGTATTTGTAGATTTTTTTAAGAACAAAAAAGTTCTGTGTAAAGCCCTGAATCTTTTACTCAGATGTAGAACCTTTTGCATGTTCTTACTGTAAACCAACACAGTTGGTAATTGTAAACCAGTTTCTCAAGAGCTCCTTCTCTAATAGGATTGGCTGGCTTCATATTGTAGGGACTCCCAATGGTTACATTGTAATGGATACAAAGAACCAGAGGCACAAGTTTTTTGGTAGTGGGGTGGTAGTAGTAGGGAGAGGAATGGTGAGGGGGTGGGGTGGGAGGGAGAGTGCAGAGGTGGGAGGGTTGCAGTTAATTTAATTGAATAGTCAATCACCAAGCATTTATTAAATGCCTACAGTATGCCAGGTACTATGCTAAATGCTGGGGATACAAAGAAAGAGAAAAAAAAAATCCCAAACAATCTTCTCAATGAACTCATGGTCTAATGGGGAAATAACGTGAAAGCAACTATATACAAAGAGGAAATTATATATATACACCAATCTACACACATATATACATATATATCCATTTAATCCATATATAATAATATAATAAAATTGCCTCAAAGGGAAGGCAGCCAGATTAAGGAGGGCTGGCAAAGGTTACTTGCAGAAAGGGAACTTTGGATGAGATTTGAAGGAACCCAGGAGGCAAAAGAAGGGTCAGGAGTTTCAGGAAGTGGGAGAGAGCCCTGTAAAAATGCCTGAAGTCTAGAGTTGGAGTGTCTTGTCATTTCCTCTCTAGAAACTTCTTCATATACTGAAAGTCTCCTCTGTCTCTTCAGCCTTTCCTTCTAATTGGCTGGTTATTCCAAGAACCTCCATTTTGGGAAGAACCCCCAGACCAGCCAGGTCTTCATTCCTCTCCAGGATGCCCTCCTGCCACTGCCAGGTTTTTTTTTTTTCCTACACTATCCTTTTGTCCCATACCTTCCTCTCTTCTCTCCCCTCCCTTCCACCCATTTTTTAGAATGTAAGCTCCTGAGGGTAGTTCAGTTCAATAAATTTTAACTGCCTACTCAGTGCTAAGCACTAGAGATAAAAATAAGGCAAAAGACAGTCCCTGCCTTCCAACAGCTTACAATCTAATGGGAGAGACGACATGAAACAGATACGTACAAAGCAAGCTCCATACAGGATAAATAGGAAATAATTAAGAGAGAGCTGGAACTGTCTGTCTTTCTACTTCTGTTTTTATTCCCAGGACTTAGTTGATTTGATTTGGTTCTTGTGGAAGGGACAACAAGGAGATGAAAGTCACTGAATCATAGGGTGCCTGGTGGGAGTGGGGTAGAGTGTAAGCTATAAAGTGTGAAAGAACATACATTAACAGGGAGTTCCCCTGACAAAATGACTGTGATAACAAGGGGTCTTTCCTAAGTGCCAAACGAGTGGTCTGGGAATCCAGTGCTTAGGGAAACTGGAGGAAAGAGCACTTTGAGTACTAGCAATCATTAAATAGGTGGGATGTTACCAGGGCTAAAGGATGGAGGAGGAATTTAGTAGGTAGAGAAAGTAAGTGAAGGCATTCTGACAGGGAGAGCTGGATGGCTAGCACAGTGTCTTGGATATAATAGACCTTAATAAATGCTTGTTGGACTGGATTGGATGGAGATAGGACAAAATCAAGATGTCTGAGATGAAATGTTGAATTATAACATGTTGTGATCCTAGAGAGTTCAACCATTTCCTTGGCTTCACCTGTATCCTTTATACTCAGAACTTCCCAATTGTATTCCTCTGCCTTTCAGACATGTCCATGTGGCTGTCCCATCACTTCCTCTGGCTCCTATATTCTCACATAATCCACCTCTCAGTTTTCTTATCTCTTTTTAGTGCCCATTTTCTCAGTTATTCACACAACCCTTGGAGTAGTTGACACCTTCTCTACCTTTGCTATTCAGTGAACAAATTCTTTAGCTATTCCGATTTGTTCTGTCTATCCGCATGTCTGTCTGCATGTCTATCTCTTGTTTAAGCATTCTTTTATTTTTTCCTCCACAGAGACCACCCAAGTCCAGGCTTTCTATTCCTTCCTCCTCAACCATTGTGACAGCTTCCTGTTAGCAGTTCTTCCTGATTCCCCCTTTCAGTCCATGCATGCGTACTTAATCTTCTTTAAATACCTCTTTCATCATATCATTCTTGCTCAAACTCCTGTTTAGCTTTTAAAACCCCCTGTAATCTACTCCAGTCGATGGATCTGGTGTTGTTTTCCTCTGCTCTGCAAGATGAAGCGCCCCTTTCAGTCAAGGTGTCTGCTTAGACCTCTGTGTGTGCCCTACTCACTCCTTCCTTCATATTTACCATATTGTCCTTTAGTTGGGGTTTTGATTCTTAGGAGAATGTTTTCTCTATATATCCAGGTTTAACATCCTCTAAGACAGGTCTCACACTCTCTATGAAGCCTGCTTTGACAATCCCAGTTTACAGAGAACTTCCACTCCCTTCTTGAGCTTAGAGACAGCTAGATGGTACAGTGGATAGAGTTCTGAGCCTGGAGTCAAGAAGGGCTGAGTTCAAGTTTGCCTTCACTCTTACTATCTGTGTGACCCTAGGCAAGTCACTTAACATTTGTCTGCCTCAGTTTTCTCATCTGTAAAATGGAGATAATAATAGCACTTACATCCCAGGGTTGTTGTAAGGCTCAAGTGAGATAGTATTTGGAAAGCATTTATCAATCAATGAGCATTTATTAAGTGTTTAATATATGACAGGCACTGGGACAGATGATAGACCAAAATCAAACAGTCCCTGTTCATAAGAAGTTTACATTCTATTGTGGAGACAAATATTGATCGATAATTTTTTACATGTAAAAATTGTGTATGTATTTTTATATGTATATACATATAATTAGCTAGCTAGCTATGTGCACATGTAGTTTGTGTGCACACACAGAATGAATACAAGGTGACTTATAAAGAAAGAACACTGGCAGTTGAAGGGATGGGGGTTGAGTCAGGGTGGGCTTCATTTAAAAGGTGGTGTTTGAGTTGAGTCTTGAAGAAAGTAACGGATTCCACATGTGGAGATGGGGGTAGAAAAGTTCATTCCAGTGCAGAAGTACAGAGATGGGAGATGGAGTGCCAGGTATGAGAAGTAAGAAGGCCAGTTTGGTTATACTATGGGGGGTGGAGGGTGAGAAGAGATTAATATATAATAAATCTGGATAGGTAGGTAGAACTTAAGCTAACCATAAGAGCTGGTATTATATCCTAAAGTATAGTAGAAAGATCACTCTCTCTGAAGTCAGGAGACTTGGGTTCAAATCCCACTTTTGCTCTTTTACTGGTTGTGACCTTGAGTCATTTAACCTCTCTCTGACTCAGTTTTCTCATCTGTTCAATGAGGGCGTTGGAGTAGACCTGACATCCCTTCCACATCTAGCCAATAGCAAGCTACTGGAGTCCATTGAATAGTGACGTGGTCAGACCTGTGCATTTTGATAGATGTATAGAGAGACTTAAGACAGGGAGATTCAAAATTACAATATATTTGCACAGAATTATATGTGGGCTTTGGCTTCTAAAAGAAAAAGGTGGGTTTTATTGGATTCAAGGAGAAGTTAGCAACTCAGGTGTACAAGTTACATAGTCAAAGTGATATCATACTTTTTGATTTGTAACATGCTTTTAGTGTTGGCATTATTCATGCTATGCTTTGCAAATATAGTTTGAATGGCCCCTTATCTCTGAAGGTAAGATTCACCTATGTTTTAAAATGTACTATGGGGCTTAATGTTTTATTAAGCTTAGATGATGTAAGCCAGATAATAACTATCCTTAAAATCTAGAAATGCCTAACTATGCTGTTACTGACTTTTTAATCTATCCCTTTAATAATAGATGTTTTGGATTGGGTGGGGGATGCTGAGTTGCATTTAAGCACAAATAGATGATTGTGTTTTTACTACAGTTGAGGCCATTGCTTTTACCAATGCCCATCTAGGCACTTTGTCCCATTAGGAAGTGAGCTGTCTGTACTTGCCTGGGTTGTGCAGGTACTCTTTATTTTAATGTGCCATCACATCTATTTGCTCAGGGAAATTGGCCTTTGAAAGTGTTTTTTGTTGAAACTTGAAGAGCCAGGTGCCTCCAGCAAGAGTGAGGACAGACTCAGGTTTTAGTAGGCTTTATTGGAAATTTGCTAAACACAATTTGTTAACATGAAGATAGGCTATGTCTCAGCCAAGTGGAGTAGATTATTAGATTATTAAAACCGTTCCACGAGCTGCCTTTTGAATGTTTCAGTACAAAGTAAGTCTGAGTATTATTATAGCCCTACTATTATTGTCATACATCTGACTTGGAGCGTCTCCCTTTCAGGAGATGTCTTTATTCTTTTGCAAATTAGCATGGTTTTTGGCCTAGTATTTGGCATCTGCTTCCCCTGACTCAAACTGTTTAATCAACTGGTCATGATTTAGGAAGCCAAAGATGTTAATAGGCCATCAAAAAAGAAGAGCCTCTATTAAAATGTAAGCTCTTTAAGGGGAGGGACTGCTTCACTTTGGGATCTATATCCACAGATCTTAGCATGTCCTTGAATGACAGTGAGTATACATTTATTAAGTACCTACTAAATGCTAAGCGCTGCACTCAACAGTGGGGATAAAAAAAAAGAAGCAGAAGACAGTCTCTTTCCTGAAAGAGCTCCTAATTTAATGGGAGAGACAAGGAGATTTATACAAACAAGCCATGGATACGACATAGAGTAAGCATTTAATAAATGATTTTTTGGGAATGGTATCATTTCTCCCCCTGAAACTAGTCGTGGAAGAATATCTCATAGTGGCTGTCTCAGGAGATGATTTTAATACAAGAGTGATGCTATGATACACTACATACACTCCGTCATTCACTCAGTGCCTAGAAAGTGCTGCCCCTCTGACAACTGCTTTTTAGTGAAAATTTTAAGTGCTATAAAAAATGTTAGCTATTTGCTAATGAGCCACCATGAAGAGGGTATATGTAATATGTCTATGGTTTGCACTGAGTCATCCACACCATTGTGGTCCATACCTCCTTAAAACCATTGGCACATAATTGTGACCCAGTTGGCTGGTGGTAAAATGAATTTTATTTTCTCCAAAACCAACTGACTCACTTAGGGATTGAAGCTCTGGGTACAGCCTTGTTATCATTACCTCTGTGCTTAGCCCAAAGCCACCACTCTTGGCAGTGTCTTGAGTTGGAATTTAGTAAGTCATATTTTTTCTATAGGAAACTTGTTTTCCTTATGTGTGAATTGGTTATTTTAACAAGACAAAATACCCTTTCTCACGGCCCCTTAACTATTAGTATGGCTAACTGAATGCATTTCAGGGGTCAAGGCTTAGGAATCTGACCTGTGGGTTTTAAGCAAATTGTCTTTCTGTGGGAAGAACAGAGTAGCTTCTCCAGTTGTGTACTCTCTTCCAGAAACACCTGTTGAGTGTTTTCTTTCTGAATCCCATAGCATATTATTTTTTTTTCCTTTTTTTTCTTTTAGGGTGGAGACTAGGACTCTCCATTTTGCCAAGGTTAAAGTACAGCAGCCACTGATAGGTGTAATCCCATTCCAGATTTGCACATAAGCTTTGACCTGTTGCATTTTTGACCTGGACCTATTTGCCTTCTGCTCCAAGGGTTCCTCCATAATGGTATTGAACTTAGTGTGGATGCTCCATCTGCCTAACATACTATAGCTCCGAACTCCAGAGCTCAAGTGAGCTACCACTGTCAGCCTCCCTAACAGCAGTGATGATAGGTATGTGTCACCATGCCTGGCCCAGAGCATACTCTTAAGAGGTCTGTACAGTGACTTGGATTTAGCTGACTTTTATATTTTTAGGAATGCTTCCTTCCTTCCAAAGTATGAGAGATGTTTTGCTTTTGGTAGCAAATTATTAACTGTGTTACTAGATTCTAGAGCAGCCACGGGCAAAAGTGGAGAACAAGGTAATAAGCATTTTGTTGAGAAGGGGGCCATAGGCTTCACCAGACTGCCGACAGGTAAAACACACACAAAAAAGAATAAGAAACCTTGCTCTTGACTGTACTCCATCACACACCAGCACCCGTCAGTTTTGGGAAAAATAATTTAATGTTGCTTGTTCTGCCCCAGAAGACTAACCACCCCTCATTATACTCATTTACAGCATTTACATTTCAGTCCACTTTATTGCTTTTCCATGTGTGAGTCTCTCTCTACTGCAGTACAGGTGTTTCCTTTGTTTTTGGTTTTATGCTAAGAAGCAGGCCAGTACATGACAGAGTGAACAGGGATGTTCTCTGCGCAATAAATATCCCACAGACAGGGATTTTTGTTTCTGAAGCCCTGGGGGTATATGGGTCTGTACTGACCTGTGTGGAAGACTTGCCCATTATTTTCCTTCTCTAGTTGTATTGTTTCTTTGTCTGTCTCTTTTTCAAGTTCTTAGTGACACACAGAAAACTTGGAATGCCTTAGTTAGCTTTCGGTATGGTTTGTAGAGACTGAAGTTTACTTAATCTAAGAAAGTGAAAGCTTAGATTTCCCTGAAAGTATTATTTTCTTCTTAAATATTTTGATTTAAGAAGGAAATAAGTTGAAATTCAGGGTGGAGGTTCTTGTGAATGACACAAATCTTTGAAACCCTGATTTAAAAGGTGTCAGTCTCTTTGCCCCCTGACCCACCATCTACTCCCCACCCCATAAGAGATCTAGAGCTGGAAATGACCTTAAAGGCCATCTAGTTTAAACTTCTTCATTTTAAAGTTGAAGAAACTGAGGCCCAGACCAGTTAAGTGATTTGCCCAAGGTTACAAAGGTGGTAAGAGTCAGGAAGAATTCAGACCTAGGTTCTGTGACCCACAACCAGTGATCTTTCTGTTGTACCTTTCTTCTTCCTTATCATTAGCAGCCTAATGGGGATAATTTAAGTTTGTTCATAAGGGCAAGATGAAAGAGTTAAATAAAACTTAAGGTCTAGCCCAGGGGTGGAAAACCTGTGGCCCTCTAGGTCCTCAATCCCCTTAATAAAAGGATTTATTCTGTAAAACTTGGACTCAGTCAAAAGGCCACACTCAAGGATCTAAAAGGCCACGTGTGGCCTCAAGGCCGAAGGTTCCCCACCCCTGGGCCTATCAGAGAATGTTTTTAGAACCAATCTCTAGCTTGGGGTCAGAGTGAAACCAAGATAGCAATTCAGCTGTGTAACTTATTGTTTTGGATTTTGATATTTTATAAACCCGGAAGGCACCTCAGGTATCATATAGTCTAGCTTCATTTTATAAACAAGAAAATTGAAGCCCAGAATGTACCAGTTTACTTGGCCAATGACTCTATCAATTCCAGGTATTTGCTAGTTTTATTCAGCTGGGGGCGGGGTTGTTTTTTGTCTTTTTGATGATACCTCATTTATAATTTTAACATGAAAACAAAGGTAAAATCATGGAATCACAAGGTAGGAAGGGACATCAGAGATGCTTTAATTCAACTCAGACCTAAACAGTAACCTCCTTTAAACAAGAAGTACTTGTCTAGATTTTGTTTGTGATCTTTTAGTGAGTCCCACTACCTCCTGAGGCAGCTAATTTCATTTTGGACAGGTTTTGCAGGATGATGTTTTCCCATATGTCATATAGGAATATGCCTCTCTGACTTTAACCCGTTATTCTTAGATCTTCCTTTTGTTACTGAGCCTAACTAGCGTGATCTCTCTTGTCATGTCCTCTTTTAGCTTCCTCTTCTGCAAGTTAAACAATTCTCAGTTCCCTCGATCATTTCTTGAAGAGCCCAGCTTTTAGCCTTTTCACCACCTTCTTCATCCTCCTCAGAACACATTGCATGTTATCAGTGTCTTTTTTGAAAATGGGACATTCAAATGATTCAAAACGGAACTGGTTACTCTAGGTGTGGAGTGTCCAGGGAAGAAGAGTCCAGTAGAACGATGATTACCTCATTGGTAATACAATGGTAATACAATGGTATTGGTAATACAATACAAGAGGCATACAATGCCTCTTATTTCAGACTAAGAACACATTAGCATTTTGGGGGGGTTGTCATGTTACACACTTGCTAAGTTTGGAATTCACTAAAACCCTGTCCTTTTCAGACAATTATTGTCTAGTCACACTTTTTCCATCTTGTACTTGTGAAGTTGGTTTTTTATTTTGGAATGCAAATATAAGCTTGAAATTTGATAGATATGTAGCATAATAGAAGCTGTAGCTTGTGCAGCAGCCACACCCCAGGAAAACTGTCTCAGCAGACGGGCTAAACCAGGTTGAGGGTAACCAACAGACTTCAGATCTGTTGGCGGTTCTGGGGGATGTCTACAAGCAAACATGTGAAGACATCCTAGGGCAGAATGAGTGGATGAGAACAATTTGTTCCAGTGGCTATGAAGGCAAGTGAAAGAGGCACTGTGGAGTTTTTAAAGCTTGGTCAGACATTGAAGACACCAAACTCACTCATTGCATGCTGGGCCATTGCCAGCATTCTTGACTTTTGTCTTGCCGATGGATTTTGATGGCTCTGGAAGAGAGAATGAGGCTGAAGACCTTGAGCAACTCTGCCTCACTTAAATTCAATTCACACACAAGTCAAGGCATTAAATTCTGACTGTCATTCTAGTTTAAGATTTCTTAACTTTTTTGTGTGTCATGGACATGACTCCATTGGCCTGTGGACCTCTTCTCAGAATAATGTTTTTAAATGCATGAAATAAAATACATAATGTTAGAAAAGTATTTACTTGTAGGTATGTATAAAACATATGCACACACAGTCGAAATAAAAAACCCCAACAGTTCACAGACTCTAGGTTAAGAACAGGTGTTTCTAGCTGTTTTTGTTTTCACTCAGCTGTTCAGTGTGCTAAATGCCCCTGCCAGCCTTCTGTACCTTAATCCTAATAATTACACTATTGAGCATCACAGGGCCAACAACAGATCCCCTTAGAGAACTCCTTTTAAATTAGCATCGAACTATTAGTGACTTATAGGTCCAATCATTTACTTACAGGTCATTCCATCTCGAAGAAGTTTGTTATGTTTTTGGATGCATATTTCAAAATATAAGATAGTAAAAGGCATTGTTAAATATTGTTGCTCGTATATTTCTTGTCTTGCAAGTAGCTCAGTAAAATCCATAAATATGGATTCTCTTCATTCACCAATCATTTATTGAACTCCTTCTTTATGCAAAGCAATGTACTAGGAATTGGGGACACAAGGACAAAACATAGCCCCTGCCTTCAAAGAGCTTCCTTTATACTGGAATGCAGTTCCAGTTTAATTCCTTAAGCATATTGTTGGAAAGACTAGGTAGGTAGGTATGCTTGCTTAATTCATAGATGGAGGAAATGAACTGTAAGGAAAATGATTCGGTCTGGGTCACAGTAGGAAGCTGGTAGCTAAACCAAGGATAGGATCCAGATTTCTCGAATTTGCCTTGTAGCAGTACTGAAGACACAATGGTCACTTCTCTACAATGGACCCTTCACATATTTTCCTAGTTATTCCCCGTCATACTTTGTTAATTGTTACCATTTATGTCAGTTGATTGATACTAGAACTATAGATACTAGCTAGATACTAGAACTCAAGATCCTGTACTGGTAAAGCTTTAAAAAAGATTTTTCTCTGAAGTTTTAATTATAATTGGAAGAGTAGTGGGAAGGGTGATGCAGTGATGTATTTGGATCTTCCCAGTTTGAAGCTGCCTGGGGGAAGGAGGTGGTATACCAAAGTAATCAGTACCACCAACTCAGGAATATCATGTGGAGATTCTCAGTGTAATTTTGGGAGGTCACAGTTTATACTAGCATCCATTGAACCATTAAAAAAAAAAGACTTTTTCAAATACCTCATCAGTCAAAAAAGTGTAAGAAACTAGAATTTCAGATACTTTGCTGATACTGGAACTGATGCTGCGGTCAGCCAGAATTGATAAAGAAGCTTTGAAAGTCTTATGGCCTCCCTTTCTGGCTGCTGGTGAGGAACCCAGTGGAATCTCAGTTGCCCATGGATACTGTGCTAGGATTGGTACAGTTCAGGTACAGACACCTGAGCATTTTGTTCTTTTTTCCATCCCTTAGTACCCCTGTGGCCTTTGTGATGTCTTTTCAGGCAGAGGAGAAATGAGTCATTTCTTAAAGAGGTTCAAAGTCAGACAGAAGGTGCAAAAAGGAAGAAGCACGACTACTTTGGCAGCCATGGCTTCCTGGTTGAAGTGCCAGCTGGGATGCATTACTTAGAAATTCAGAAACTTCTTGGGAGGGCCAGACTTCATCTGATTTCTCTTCTTTTGGGTATTTGAATCCTTGAGCTGTTTGTAGTATTTCTACTATTTTTTACTTCTTTAAGTTAAATGATCTTAGCCAGATAATATCTTATAGATCCGCTGTTTTGAAGTTATATTTCAAGTTATGTATTGTTCATTAATGCAGTGGGGAAGAAAACACAAATAAAAAACCAGCTTGGAAGGTGTTGCTGCTTTTAAGGATACCTCCCTAGAAGCTGAATATTGGCTAATTTCTGAAGTCCAGGATAGCTCAGGTCACAGAAATCATTGAGGATGAGAGGAAAAACAGCTGACATTTATGGGCAAATTGCTTAACTCCCGTTTGCCTCAGTTCTTCCTCTGTCAAATGGGGACACACTGCAGAGGGAAATGGTAAACCACTTCAGTATATTTGCCAAGAAAACCCCATGGACAAAAAAGTCCATGAGGTCACCTAGAGTCTGACATGACCAAATGATTGAAAAACAATAATTGTCCTGAGGAAGGAGGAAAACTTGCAGGGTTTTACTCATTTTGTTGCCTCTACTAAGTAATTTTAACCTTAAAACTGTTGTTTACAATTTTACTAGCCATTCAAAACCGTCTAGTCCTGTTTTCTTAAGCACATGAGCTTCAGTCCAATTTCCATTTACTGTGGTTAGTTAAAGCATTATTTTGCTCCTGCTTAGCACACAGTCCACAAAAGATATTTAAAAGAACATCTTCCCTCACTATGTAGTTGGGTTAACTTCTTATAGAAAAGCAAGATAAAAGTTTTTCTATAATTATTTTACTAAGGGAATTCTGAATATCAGGAATCTGGGGGTCTTTTAAAAAAAAAATTTGGTTTTGATCTGGAAATCATATCCCCCGAATGTTGGGAGACCAGGAATCCAAGGAAGAGTAAATCATTTTGATAAGTCTAAATTATCTTGCTGTAGCCCCCTCGTGGTTAGATACCATCTTGTCTCACTGGCACAGACGTTTTAGGTGCACTGGGCATATTGACATCTCATTTTTTTGCGTTCTTGACTGGAGAAGTGTTTGTTCTGTGTGCTCAGATTGCTTTGATGTTGGGGTTCATATTAGAAATGTGAAAATAGCCAATGGTTATGTAATTTTTGTGGTGTGGGTGTGAGTAGAGGGAGCAGCTAGCTAAGTGTATATAACCAATTTCTGAGATGGGGACTATTTGTATTTCTGGGGAGATATTATGGCAGAAAGTACTCTGACATCAGGTTTTGTGGCCAAATACTTGCTATTTACCTGGGAAAATCACTGAAAAGAAATGGGGTGACATAGAACACTCTGAAGGACCAGAAACCTTGCCCCAGGAAATAGTTAGAGTCTACTTTACTGCTGTAGTAAGAAAGAATATATTCGTTTATGTTCCATAGATTGATAAGAGGATTATTGATTTGGAATATTTCTGTACATTATCATAAACATTCTGAATAGCTGTGATCATTGTATGGCACTGTAGATGGAGCTATAGGCGGTCGGAGTGAATTCTACCTCTACTAGGACATACCCTAGAAAAGGACATTGTTCTTAATCCAAATATAGATTTGGTTTCTTGGCTGATGCCTATTAGAGAAAAATCTCAGTAAACAGAGATGAAGCTAATTGGTTATAAAAATTCAAACATAATAAAATTGCAAGGAATTAGACTCTATACTTCCTATAAGGGAGAATCAGGTTCAGCCAACATCCTCATCTGTTCACAGCTGTGATCAAAAAAGGTCTTACTTTGATATGTAATGAGCTTTGAAACTATAAATGTCAGTGAAGTCACAGTTAATTAATTTCATAATTATTCTTACCTGTGTGATCTGTCCAAGGGTGAGCTTTTTAGGTAAGATATAAAGAGGTAGGTTCGTGCTTTATTTTTACATCCAGTAATTGACATCCAAGGATTAGTTGTACTGCATTCACATGGCGGTTAGACTCAAAAAAGGTAGAGAAAATAGGGTTCTATACTCAACTCAGCAGGGCTACTTTTAGAAAATGAAAAAAGGAATTAATTAAATTCTCTTTTAAAAGGTAAACTAAACATTTCCATAATAAAAACAAAGTGTGTGTAGAAAATACAGATCACGCTGTTGTCCAGCCAGTTCACTGTTAGCAATTAAGTATTAAAAGTTAGCAGGTATTGAATACCACTTTGACCTTTCCTTGCTACTCCCTGGAATCACACCGAGCTCAATTCAACTTTTGTCTCTTGTCTTGCAGAATAATAACAAGGTTTTGTGAAGTTTTCAGGTCTCACTTATTTTTTTCTCTATCTTCAAAACAAGCTTCTCAGCCACTTTTTACACTGCAAGCATGCAATGTCACTGTATTTACTTACAGACATTACTAATGCTCTTTCTGGGTAAATGATACAGTATTCTTTTATAACTCGGGTTCTCAACAGAACTAGGCGTTTTCCAACCAAAACATAGATTTAGCATGGCATGTAATCACTTAACACAATGCCTGACACATAGGCAGTGCTCTCGTAAATATTTCTTGACTGATTGATCCAGTAGTCAGTGCCCAAGTTACTAAGTTAGAGCATAAGCCATTTTAGCATGGTGTACCCAACACATAGCACAGTCAATTAGAGTGTAAGCTACAAGTTTCATATAAAATGTATAAGTTGTATATAAATAAATAAAACATATAAATTGTAAGTGTATGGTTTAGAGTCTACAACCACCCTCCGACACAGGAAATAGAAGCAGCATTATGCCCGTTTTCCAAATGGGTAAGAAAACTGAGACCTAAAGGGTGGAAATGATTTTTCCACTATTATTCATATAGCTAGAATATCCCAGCTGGAAGGCAGGTTTGCTCATTTCAAGTCGAGCCAATGTTCATACCATCTCCCAAATAAACTTATTTTGAGATATCCAGATTAAAACTCGATAATCAAGGGAAA